>JAWQFJ010016768.1:0-51196 GCA_034096865.1 Theodoxus fluviatilis | reverse complement strand
CTGTTGTTGATGCATTTTTTGCCTGTCTCACTTGTCTTTGCAGTTTAGTCTCAGCATCACGTGCCGTTGCTTTTGTTGATGCATCTTCTGCCTGTCTCACTTGTCTTTGCAGTTCAGTCTCAGCATTACGTGCCGTTGCTTTTGCTGATGCGTCTTTTGCTTTCCTTTCTATGATTTGTTGTGGTGTTTGCTTAGACCTCTGTGATTTTTTTCTATCTCTTGATGTATTTCGTGGGCCCGGATTTAGTTCTATATCTCCTGAAAGTCTGAGTAGAACTATAGCTGTAGGTGCGGCAGTAGGAGGGAGTTCTAGATTTTGAAAAGATGTACAAGATGAATGTGGAACGTTTACATTTGATTGTGAATGGGATTGACTTGAATTGCATGACGTAATGGGGTACAGAAGAATGCTGGTGGTGAGAAAAAGAATTGTTAGATTCAAAAATCTACATGAACAAGTAAATGTTAAACCTTTGTTCATGTTTTGTTTTGCTTTGGTAGCCCTGTCGGTCATAAACTTGTAAAAAATGCACAAAAATCGTCCCGTCACGCAACGATGGCACAGAGAACTGCTAGGCATATGTGGTTTATGTTACCAACTAAGACTAAGATAATGTGTAATCTGTGCTGACGTGCGACGCTTGCCTTTGCCAGAGTGGAGTTTCTTTATGTCCCGAGGTGGTGATGTCTGATGTTTGCCACTGCCCGAGTGTGTGATATCGGTGCTGAAAGACAAAGGAGCATAGTTGTGATTTGATTTTTTACGTAGAAATTAGATGAAATACAAATAATTGTTGGTTTCGGCACGACCGTACGCAATGCCTATGCAAATGCGGTGTGGAATATTGTTTGTAACCCCTTGGTGACACAGCAGAAAGGCTCATTTGTTCCCCACCAATCAAACTTAAGGGGGTAGAGGGAAATGTACTTGCCGATTGAATGCGCTTGTTGCTAATGCGTGATGTGTTCCCAACATCCCAACCCCACCCCCCCATCGTATGAGATGAGCAGCAATAACTAATTCGTATTGTTTACCTGTATTAGCAAAGCGACACACATGTAGGTATTGACAGAAATTGCAAAAGTACCCCAAAAAAGTTTCTGCGCGGATTCGAACCGGTTCACGCATGACCTAACAAAACAATAGTCCAACGCTCTACCAGGTGAGCTGGCAAACTATAGTACAGAGACTAATTGAAGACTAGACTAGTTCCCTAAACCATATTTTCCTTGTTGTAAGGGGGCAAAAATATGCTAATGTGGTAGGCTCAATTGAGCCTACGTGCCGCGAACGACTACGCATAATGAATGAGTTAATATCAATTCACTGCGTATTTTTCTGAGAGGGAAAAATGTACTCACCGGTTGAATGCGCTTGGATGCTAATGTGTGATGTCGGTGCTGATGAGCGAAGCTTGCCTTTGCCAGAGTGGAGTTTCCCGAGGTGGTGATGTCTGACTTTTGCCACTGCCCGAGTGTGTGATATCCGTGCTGAAAGACAAAGGAAGCATAGTTGTGATTTGATTTTTTAATGCAGAAATTAGATGAAATATAAATAATTGTTGGTTCGGCACGACCGTACGAAATGCCTATGCGAATGCGGTGTGGAATATTGTTTTTCACCCCTTGGTGACACAGCAGAAAGGCTCATTTGTTCCCCCCCCCAATCAAACTTAAGGGGGTAGAGGGAAATGTACACGCCGGTTGAATGCGCTTGTTGCTAATGTGTGATGTGTTCCCAACACCACCCCACCCCCACCCCACCCATCGTATAAGATGAGCAGCAATAATTAATTCATATTGTTTACCTATATTATCAAAGCAACACACGTGTAGGTATTGACGGAAATTGCAAAATGTACCCAAAAAAAAGTTTCTGCACGGATTCGAACCCGTTCACGCATGACCTAACAAAACAATAGTCCAACGCTCTACCAGGTGAGCTGGCAAACTATAGTACAGAGACTAATTGAAGACTAGACTAGTTCCCTAAACCATATTTCCTTGTTGTAAGGGGGCAAAAATATGCTAATGTGGTAGGCTCAATTGAGCCTATGCGCCGCGAACGACTACGCGAATGAGTTAACCCTTTTCTGACTGAAGTCACCAACTCAAAACAGCAGCTCCCACTTGGGGTTGCCAACTCAAAAATGCAAAAACTCGAGTAAGGTTAGAAAATGTTCAATAACTCTCTTGTATGAGCTTCAATCTGAATGAAACTTAAGGACATAGGAGATAATTGATCATTGCTTCTATCTATGGTGTTCTTTTTCTTGTTGTCATGGAAACAACAATGCAGCCATCTTTAAAAGGGAGATAATTGGGGGAAAAACATGCAAACTCTGTAATTCTAACATCAAAAACACTAAAATAATAGTGTCAATTAAAACTTTATTACAATAAAACACAAGAATGACATGTTGATTTGCATGACAATAACTACACAACATACAATTCAGGCCTGCTGAGTTGGTTGATACCTTCATAAAAATACTGTCAAGTCTGTCACAACATGTAACACGTCACACTCGTCAAACAATCACTGTGGGAACCTCTTGAAAGGGATATCTTTTATATTGCATCTTGTGGCATTACATACTGACCCAGTACTCTTACTCCAACCACAAAACTAAACTCTAAACCAGCAAGAAAAGACTGCATTGAGGATAATATTTTTTTTGTACACAACATTACACCAAGATAAAATGTGTCATGGAAAATAATGTTTAAAGTATCAAATAACTGCACATTAGTATTAACAAGAAGGGCAAAGCCCATACAACTCACATGCTTGACCTTGACCTTTATATGACCTTGACCTTCAGGTTACCTTCAAGGTCAAGGTCAAACAACTAAATCTACCAATGACATCATACACTAAGAAATGCTTTACACTTTTTTCCTACCAAAATACATGTGACCTTGACCCAAGGTCAAGGTCATCCAAGGTCATGCAACACAAAGCTGTTAATTCAAGACATAGGAAGCACAATGGTGCTTATTGGCACTTTCTACCATGAGATATGGTCACTTTTAGTGGTTCACTACCCCATTTTGGTCACATTTCATAAGGGTCAAAGTGACCTTAACCTTGATGATATGTGACCAAATGTGTCTCATGATGAAAGTATAACATGTGCCCCACATAATTATTAAGTTTGAAACAGTTATCTTCCATAGTTCAGGGTCAAGGTCACTTCAAAATATGTATACAATCCAACTTTGAAGAGCTCCTGTGACCTTGACCTTGAAGCAAGGTCAACCAAACTGGTATCAAAAGATAGGGCTTGCTTTGACCTATATACCACTTGTAGCTAAGGTCGCCATTCTCAATAACGTGGGAGAAAAATTGGGAAAATGTGAAAAATGACTGTTTTTGAGACCACATTTATGGCTCCTGTGACCTTGACCTTGAAGCAAGGTCAAGTCACTATGTATGTTTTTTGAGGCCTTGTCATCATACACCATCATGCCACATTTGGTGTTGATAGACTTAATAGTCTCCAAGAAAAATCCAACGTTTAAGTTTTTTACGGACGGACGGACGGACGGACGCCCGGACGGACGCCCGGACGGACGGACGACACGGCTCAGTACATAGACTCACTTTTGCTTCGCATGTGAGTCAAAAATTGCAGATTTTTAGCACAGAAGGCAAGAACAATATGCTACAAGCATAGAAAGCACAACAAAAAGTTTTTCCTTGCTTACTGAGTGATGAGAACACCTTCTAAACATGTGCACCCCCAAATGTGAAAATCAATCTCGTAACACACAAATTGTTCACCCTCAAACAAATGCCTCTAATTGCCTTATTTAAGCTCTAATTTTCATGAAACTTGAGGATACAACAGATAAATGATGACTGCTTCACATGTTTATTTTTTTTCTAGGTTGCCATGGAAACGACAATACAGCCATCTTGAAAAGAGAGATAAATGGGGGAAAACATGCAAACTGTAATTTTAACACCAAATACACTACCAAAAATGGTGAAAAATTGCAGATTTTTAGCACAGAAGGCAAAAACAATACGCTACAAACATAGAAAGCACAACAAAGAATAAGATCATTCATTCTGAATGAAGAGACCTGAGCATTCAGTGACATTGAGCCTGGTAATTATGAATGTTCAGAGAACAGAACAACTTATCTGCTCAGGATGGACCATGGAATAGAAAATATAACTATCATAAGTTCTACATGTCTTCAGCAACTCGAGGGGAAGCAGTTATTCTACAGAATGACTGAATATGTCTGGTTTGGCAAGCAGATACTTAGTAAATGATGAAAACACCCACCCACTCCCCACCCTCAACTCCATCATCCATTACCCCACCCACCGCACCCCCAAAGTCATGCAGCATCAATGATCAGGGTTACTCAAGTCAAGAATCAGAGTCTTCCCCACCTTCTCCAGGATTTGGTACATGCAGACGTTGCCGCATGTCGCGCTGGTAGTCATGCACAGAGTGGAACACCATGCTCTCATCTACAGCCAAGTTCTATCCTGGAGAGTAGCATTCCTGGAATATATCACAGAGATGATTGAAAAGCTTCCTGATTTTGAAGATCTTGTCTCCATCAGCAGCAGACACCTGTGTGTTGTCAGCAAGGTGCCAAAACGTCAGGATAGCAAGGAACCGATCGCGGGGCATGATCTGAAAAAATAAATCAGTTACTCTTATAGTTATGAAAGTAAAAACTAAAACTAGTCAACAAAACCAAACAAAATTAAATTATTTTTCAATACTGCCCTTATATTCAAATCATACACTGGTGTAGTCTCAATTTCCATCACATTTTGCTTGGTACCTCTAAAAGCAGACATCATTTGTTTGTTTACAAATTAGCAGTGTGCTTGCCTAATATTGATTCACATTGTAGGAATGAGAGAGAGAGAGAGAGAGAGAGAGAGAGAGAGTAGAATAAACAAGGAAATAATAATAAATGCATTGTTACCTTGGGGAAGAAGGGTGTCTCCAGGATCGGATGAGTGGACCAGGGCCTGTATGCACGTCAGAAGCAGTTAGCATAAACGCGTTTAGAGCTTAAACGCGGTTAGCTAAACGGGCCCTACAGCCTGGGCCTGCAGACGTCGGTCCGTTTAGTGGACTAATCGCGTTATCGGTATGCACGTCAATCTGGTTAGCCTATCCTATACGGATTTTTCGCGTATAAAGTTATCGCACCACCGAGGTCTGATAGAGGGCCTAAGCGCGTGTAAATATGGCGGCCGTTTTGCTTTTCCGAGCACAACAGCGGCGTCTTCTGCGAAGAAACAGGATTTTCCGGGACCGGGTGGGGATGGAGGGTGGGGATAATGGGTGGGGATGGGAGGTGAGGATGGCGGGTGGGGATGGGGGGGTGGGGATGGGGTGGGTGGGGATGGGGGGTGGGGATGGAGGGTGGGGATGGAGGGTGGGGATGGAGGATGGGGATGGAGGGTGGGGATGGGGTGGGTGGGGATGGGGGGTGGGGATGGAGGGTGGGGATGAAGGGTGGGGATGGGGTGGGTGGGGATGGGGGGTGGGGATGGAGGGTGGGTATTTAGGATGGGGATGGGGGGTGGGGATGGGGTGGGTGGAGATGAGGGGTGGGGATGAAGGGTAGGGATGGGGGTGGGGATGGGGGGTGGGGATGGGGGGTGGGGATGGAGGGTGGGGGTGAGGGGTGGGATGGGGAGTGGGGATGGGGGTGGAGATGGGGGGTGGAGATGGGGGGTGGGGATGGGGGTTGGGATTGGGGGTGGGGATGGGGGTGGGGATGGGGGGGTGGGGATGGGGGGTGGGGATGGAGGGTGGAGATGGGGTGGGTGGGGATGGGGAGTGGAGATGAGGGGTGGGGATGAGGGGTGGGGATGGTGGGTGGGGATGGTGGGTGATGATGGTGGGTGGGGATGGGGGGTGGGGATGGGGGGTGGGGATGGGGTTGATGGGGGGTGGGGATGGGGTTGATGGGGGTAGGGATAGGGGGTGGGGATGGAGGGTGGGGATGAAATGGAGGGTAGGGGGGGATGGGGGGGGGAGGGAATGGGAGGAGGGATTGGATGGGAGTGGGGATGGGGGTGTGGGAATAGTAGGTGGGGATGGTGGGTGGGGGTGGTGGGTGATGATGGGGGGTGGGGATGGGGGGTGGGGATGGGGGGTGGGGATGGGGTTGATGGGGGGTGGGGATGGGGGATGGGGAAGGGGGTGGGAATGGGGGGTGGGGATGGAGGGTGGGGTTGGGGGATGAAATCATAATGTGAAAGTTTACAGAATGGAGCAGTGAAATGCATATTTTAATTCATGTGGAATGATAACGATACAAAACAGTAACTCACCACAGATCAAGTTGGACCTTTCCCCAATGATGTAGAGGATGGCGTCCTCGTACGGTACTGCTGGTGCTGGAGCCGGCCCCCCTCCCGTCTTCCTCTCGTCCCTCTTTCTGTTTAATACAGCGCCTTTCAAGGCTCTCCACTTCTCTTTCAAGTCATTCACAGTTCGAACTGCCACCCCGCAGGCGTTGACCTTTGTGCTGATCCTTTCCCAAATCTCCCTCTTCACTGTCTCCGTCACTGTGGCGCTGTGGCTGCTAAACAGAGTTATGTGCTCCACTTGCAGTTCCTCCACTAGAATTCGAACTTCATCTGCAGAGAAGTTAGATTTTCAGACCCTCTTTTTGGCTTTCTCAGTCATCTTGAATATTTCTTGGCGTTCGAGGACAACAATGTATTCCGCGCGTCAGCTATAAATAGAAGTGCGCGAACTTGGATGCTCGGCGTGTAGATGACCTGCATTTCCATTTGCAAAATGTAAGCGCTTTCAAAACCTATTGATGCAATCAACATACAGCTTTGATAAATTAATGCTGTTCATGGCTTACATTTTCTTTGGATGGGTTTCTAGTGTCCCGATATACAGCTTTTTCTGTGCGAACCATAGACAGCGTGTGTGCGTTTAGCTATACGTCTCCGTTTAGCGCGATGTGCATACCAAATCCGGTTAGGGCTTATACGAGGTTAGGGCCTGTAGCAGCCAAAAGTTACTCCCGGCCAAAAGTTACTCCTGAAGTCATCGCAGAGTTATCTGCTCGGGACGTGCTGAGAATTCCACTCTAAAAAGAGACGGCACCCGCCACTCCGCCTGACTGACTTTGCACGCCCGGTGAGTTATGCTAAGATCCGGCCGCATAAATATATCTGCGTTTTGTGACAAACGTCTTTCTCGGCGGTACTGTACTCCATGCACCTTAACGGTGCGCGTGATTATGTGTAATCTTAAGCTAAACGACGTTTATTGGCGCTGCTGAAATGGTCGAAGTCGGAAACATTCGGAACGTCGTTTAGCTTAAGATTACACCCGAATCACGCGCACCGTTAAGGTGCATGGAGTACAGTACCGCCGAGCAAGACGTTTGTCACAAAACGCAGATATATTAACGCGGCCGGATCTTAGCATAACTCCCCGGGCGTGCCAAGTCAGTCAACGGTCGCGTTTTATAAAACCAGACTACAAATAGACTACAGGGAGGTGACTCCCATATCATTTCCGGCAGCGGAGACGGCTTTGCACGGGGAAAAACTTTTTTGAACTCTATATTATGTGTTAAACTACACAAATGCACCAAAAACACAAAAACTCGTAAAGAAACTAATGCGTCGTTTGTCGGGATATATTCCATGCAAAGAACAGGTGCAGGAGCGATAAATCGCATAAAGAAAAAGCCGAGCAGATAACTCTGCGATGACTTCCGGAGTAACTTTTGGCCGGGAGTAACTTTTGGCTGCTACAGGGCCCGTGTAGCTAAACACACACGTACACGCTGTCTACGGTTCGCACAGAAAAAGCTGTATATTGGGACACTAGAAACCCAACCAAAGAAAATGCAAGTCATGAACAGCATTAATTTATCAAAGCTGTATGTTGAATGCATCAATAGGTGGTGAAAGCTCCCACGATTTAAAACTGCAAATGCAGCACACAAGAAGCGTCTGTTGCCATGGCTTGGCGCGAGAACGAGGCGCGGAGCAAAGGGATGTAACTCTAAATTCTGACCCCGCTTGGCGTAAATGAAAATCGATTGTGTTCGCGATGTCAGTTCCAGAATGTCTGGCCGACAAAATCTGAACTTACGAAATACTTCTTGGTCATCGTAGGTGTCAAGGGATTAGTTCGGTCCCAGAAAATCCTGTTTCTTCGCAGAAGACGCCGCTATGGTGCTCGGAAAAAACAAAACGGCCGCAATATTTACACGCGTTTAGGCCCTAGGAGGTGCGATAACTTTATACGCGAAAATCCGTATAGGATAGGCTAACCAGATTGACGTGCATACAGATTGTTCCCGCCTATCCGCCCGTATAGGGGATAAACGCGATTAGTCCACTAAACAGACCGACGTGCATACGGGCCCAGAAGTGTCAAAGCTCCGGTTTGTCGATGATTCCCATAGCCATGAGAAGTGCAAGGAACTTTTTCATCTCCACACGATCTGTCTGTGCTCGGTTGAGGAGAATCTTGGGATCTTTTCTCAGAGACATTGGTGCTTGGACTAGTCGTGGCAGGCAGAGAGGAAGGTTTAGTCAGTGTTGCCATCGAAACACTCTTTTCAGCCCTACGCTGCTGTCGAATACTTGCAGCCTGTTTTGCAAGGCGTCTACGTGATCTACTGTGTCTAAATTTCTCCGAACGTTGTTTTCTTCTCGGCATGATCGCGCAATATCAATCACCGAACGAAATTCAACAGCAACTGATAATTGAGGAGAGCGCCATATTGTTTACACTTTAAGCCAATCCAGAAGCCAGAATGAGTCACGTGACTCCAGCCAGCCAATAGCCTTACCCATCTCATTCACAAACGTCATTAAAGCTGGCCTGTCTTAGCGAGAGAAACTGTGCACTCATTGGATAGAAGTTTGAAGAGATACATGATCTGTCAGTGCACTTTGTGCAGGGATTGTAGGGCTTTCTAATGGTATCAACGTTAACTATGATCCCTTGCTCTCTTGTGGTTGAAATGATGCGTCAAAAGCACGTTTTAGCATCGATCTGTTGATGTTTTTTTTCTTTTCTGACGCACCCCCTCAGTTGATTTAAGGCTGATAATACTATATTTAGACAGAATCTAGACTAAATATGTTTATGTCAACATAGTACGGTGAGTGGAGAATGCAAAGAGCACAAAAACCAAAATTTGATAATTTTGTCATTGTGGACTCAAAATATCACCCGCACCTCCCCTTAAACGACTCTGGTGAGAATACTTGTTAGCCGGTGCTGCTGAGCACAAGAATAGTCGCTAGCCGTCAGAAAAGGGTTAATATCGATTAACTGCCTATTTTTCTGAGAGGGAAAAATGTACTCGCCGGTTGAATGCACTTGTTGCAGAATGCTTCTTCAAATCCATCCAAACGTCCTTCTCCCTCTTCTTCAAATTTTTCAAATTCTGTCCAACTGGGTCAAATCGTGACGTATGTTATCTAAAAACTTAGAGTCGACGTCACTCTTTTTAAAATTTGGTAAATTGTGGCGTCCTTAAACACACTATAGAATTCAGGGGATCACAAACATCTTGCTGATATACAGAACTAAATGCAGAATGCCACATATTACACTAGTATCTAAGTACAGAACTTCATCCAAATTAAAACATGACGAAGTTCTGTACGAATGCGAATGCGGTGTGGAATATTGTTTTTAACCACTTGGTGACACAGCAGAAGGGCTCATCCCCCCCCCCCCCCCCATCAAACTAAAGGGGGTAGAGGGAAATGTACTCGCCGGTTGAATGCGCTTGTTGCTAATGCGTGATGTGTTCCCAACTCCCTACCCCAACCCCACCCCCACCCCCATCGTATAAGATTAGCAGCAATAATTAATTCGTATTGTTTACCTGTATTAGCAAAGCAACACACGTGTAGGTATTTACGGAAATTGCAAAATGTACCCCCGAAAAAGTTTCTGAGCGGTATGCAGTCGGTGCTGACGTGCAAAGCTTATCTTTTGCCAGAGTGGAGTTTCTTTCTGTCGGTGGCGATGTCTGACATTTGCCACTGCCCGAGTGTGTGATATCGGTGCTGAAAGACAAAGGAGACATAGTTGTGATTTGATTTTTTAATGCAGAAATTAGATCAAATACAAATAATTGTTGGTTTCAGCATGACCGTACGAAATGCCTATGCCCCTAAAACAAAGCAACAGTAGTGATATTTAAAGTATAGGCTTTCTTTTTTTTCTTTTTTCACAAGTGAAAAAGACTAGGCCTGGTCAGAAGACCAGTATCTGTAAGAGCGATGCAAATACAGCCAGAAAACCATCAGAATGGGCAACAGGCCCTGGACGCCTAAGAAGGCCGAAGAATCTACTCTACTCTACTCTACTTATTGTTTTGTGAAAGTAGGAAAAGATAACTCTGTTTGACTCGATCTGGCTATTCCGTCAATTGAAATCTCGAAGGAGGGAGGGGGGGGGGGGGGGAGGGTTCGAGTTTACGACCTAAATAAATCACTTTTTTTTTCAAACCCCGATGCTGAAAATTTGATTCATTCAATCGGACCTAACTTCCAGTAAGTGTGCAAAATGTCAAGGAAATCCGTCCAGTAGTTTTCGAGATAACAGCCGTTAAGTCGGGACAGACAGACAGACAGACACACAGACAGACTCACAGACAGATAAAGTCTGTAGGACCTCCAGTAAACCTGGAGGGATAAAGTCTGTAGGACCTCCAGTAAACCTAGAGGGATAAAGTCTGTAGGACCTCCAGTAAACCTGGAGGGATAAAGTCTGTAGGACATCCAGTAAACCTGGAGGGATAAAATAAAAACCGCTGGACTGAACCTCCAGGTTTTGGCATATTAAAAAAAATGTAAAAAAAGATCGGGTTCGACCCCGCAATCTCTCGAGAAAAGAGGGGGAAAACACACACACACACATAAAAACACAAAAACCCAGGTCGGGTTCGAACCCACAACCTCTCGAAAAAAGAGAAGAAAAAAAAGTTTCAGTGCAGAATCAAACCTGGTCATGCATGACCAAGAGACGAACGCTCTACCAGCTGAGCCATTAGAGAATTGCTATTACGGAGTGTTTGTAAAGCATGTAAATCCATTTCTAAGCTATTGGCCCAGGAACAATCGACCATATATTTAAAACATGATGGATAGGTTCAGGAAAGCTCCTATTATGACATGTTTTGTTTTCCTTTGGCATGTCATAGACGCTGAATTAACACTCACACAGAGGAGGAAGTGTATTATTCTTTATAGATGTTCACACCAGACATGTGCATTCGTACTCATTCACGCACACACCGTGTGTGGTACTGCTACCGAGTACCGTCGTTCTACAAGCAACGAGTCAATCCTGATAGGCGGTGGCGTACGAACAGGCCAGAGCCGAAACCCCAGGAGCCCCAGTCCGCAATGTCTTCAGCAGCAACGGAGTCCGCAGAATTGGTGCAACAAACTCTACTCCGGATACTGGAAGAGCGTCCGGAGCTGCGTGGAAATGTGGTGGCGTGCAGCTCTCCTCTGATTCCGGTGAATGGAAGGTGAAGGTGAGGCGGAGAGGTTGTTTAAATCGGCAGACAGACATATGGCTGGACAAATACGCGGTCAGGGTTGTGTTGTCGCATTAATTATAATTGGAGCTAGTTTTGATCTGAAAATCCACGAACATGTAAGTGCTGTTGGTGCATTACAGTGATTGGACTGCACGGTTTTTGATCGTGGCAATACAGTGTAAAGAAACTGCCTTCGTCGTGAATTTCAAACGTTTTCGCCTTTTTTTCGTGCGTTACTGGTGATGCGAAAAGGAGTTCAAGGACAGGAGCTACATTTGTGTGACAACACTTCCCTGGAACGTTGTACTTTACCTTGGATAAGGACGAGATGACGCCAGGGATTGTGTTTCGTGGTGCCAGGTAGGGGCTGCAATGTTGATACTCTTCTTTCGTTTATCGAACTTGATTTGAATGTTTAATGCAGAGAGTTCGTTTGCAATTAGGTGGATTTTTGTTTGTAAGTTGTATTTCAGCATTTCTTTCTCGTATTTTTCAGAGTGAGAGTTTCATGTTGTTTACATTGATATGCAGTAGATAATTTCATACTTCATTTATGCTCTACTGTATGTGGTGATTTCATTACTTATGTGCATGTGTTGTATGTAAATGGTTTGGAGATATAGGCTGGGTGCAGGGCTGGGATGGGCCGGGCCTTGAGGCACTGCTCATCGTTTTCGTTTCGAAATGTTCTTTTGTCCCCTTTTGTTTTTTCCTTTTTATTTTTGTTTTTGCTTTGCTTTTTTCTTTTCAATCCCCACCTCCACTCACCTTTGTTTCCTTTTCGTTAAGTGTTGGATCAGTGAGTTATATGTGTGCAACCACTGCTGTTTGTCATGTTGTAGTAGGTTAGTTGGTAGCGGCCTAAATGAAAAGCATCTTAGTTATTTTACCAGTGAATTAACGAATCATAGTTTTGGAGCCGAAGGTATTCTGTATGAGAGTCATGTTTGTGATATGGACGGAAGAGTTTTGAATTTCTTAACATTTACTTATGCTTGATATCAAGGTTGTAACAATGAATTGTAGAGGGCTAGCTGACCCTGTAAAGCGAAGAGATGTTCTGAATTATCTTCGGGATCTGCAGCCATCAATATTGATGCTACAGGACATTCATTTAGAGCACCAGTCGTGCAAAAACCTAATTCTGGAATGGGGTTATGAAGGTCTAGTGGCTCCGAATACTAGCAGATCGAGAGGGGTGGCTATTCTTTTCAGCAACAAGTTTGAGTATAAATTGCATAGCTACATAAGTGATCCCAATGGTAATTTTCTTATAGCGGACTTATCTCTTGGGGAAAATCGAATTACATTAGGAAATATATATGGACCAAATGAAGATAATCCCCAGTTTTACCATAGCATTTTTGATCGAATTGATTTGGTAGGCAATGAGGATATACTGCTAGGAGGGGACTGGAATCTAATAATGGACCAGTCAAAGGATTCCAGAAATTATGTTAACTTAAACAATAAAAAGGCCAGAGAGGTAGTTTTGACCAACATGGATAAATTTGGGCTTGTAGATATATGGAGGAAAATACATCCTGATGCAAGGCGGTATACATGGAGAGTGGGTAATTTTAGAAAACAGGCAAGACTTGACTTCTTTTTATGCTCGGAAGGGTTAGCAAATTCAGTGTCTAAGGCAGACATTGGCATTGGTTACAGAACAGATCATTCCGTGGTTTCCTTAATCTTTATGAAAGCAGAAGAAAGGGGAAAGGGGTTCTGGAAATTCAACGCAAGGCTACTAAGAGATAAAAGATACGTTAGTATTGTAAAGGAAACAATCAAGAAAGTGGCCGATGAATATGCAGCCTTTCCTTATTCTAGAGAAATGTTGCACAAAGTTCCACTGGAGGAAATTCACATAACAATATCTGCAAGACTTTTTGTTGATTATTTGTTAATGTGCATTAGGCAGGCAACAATCAATTATTCAAAAAAATGTGCTAAAGAAAGACGAAAAGCAGAAAAAGAATTGGAAGAAACTATCAGTAACCTAGAGATTGAAGTGGAGAGGGAAAACGGAACCAATGAAGTACAACTAAAGCTGCTGAAAGAAAAAAAAGGAGTTGGAAACGATGAGAGAGGAAAGGATTAAAGGAGTAATGATTAGATCAAAAGCTAGATGGTATGAGGAGGGAGAAAAGAACAGTGCCTATTTTTTAAGTCTTGAGAAAAGACACTACAAAGAAAAAATAATCCATAGACTTTCGCTGCCTGATGGATCGGAATTGAAAGGCTGGCATAATATCCTTGCAGAACAGGCGAGATTTTACGAGAATCTGTATAAAAATAGAGATTATGAGGTTCAGGACATTTGGCCGGATACTCTGAAAGAAGAAACACGACAGTTATCTGGTGAACAGATGCTAGAACTGGAGGGTCCTCTAACCTATGAAGAGCTTTCTGTATCTTTGAAAGCCATGTCCAATAACAAATCGCCAGGGACTGACGGTTTTACTGTAGAGTTTTTCAAGTTCTTTTGGTCAGACCTGGGGAAAATGATTTGCAAGAGTTTGAACGAGGCTCACGAAAGCGGAGAATTGTCGGTGACGCAAAAGCAGGGTATCATAACGTGTATACCGAAGGAGGATTGTGATCGAACACTGCTTAAGAACTGGCGACCTATAACATTATTGAATGTGATATATAAAATGGCTTCTGGATGCATAGCTAACAGAATTAAAAGATATATTTCAACATTGATTGGAAAAGAACAGCGCGGTTTCCTTAAAGGGAGGTACATAGGGGAAAATGTGAGACTTATATATGATGTGATTAACTACACCATGGAGCAGAAGAAGAAAGGGCTTTTGTTAATTGTGGATTTCGAAAAAGCTTTTGACTCCATATCCCCCAAATTTATAGAAAAATGCCTTTCATATTTTGGTTTTGGAAAATCCCTCATAACATGGGTGAAAACACTAAACAATGGAGCAAATGCTTGTGTAGTTCAAAATGGTCACAAGTCTCAATTTTTCCCGGTAATGCGCGGCACAAGACAGGGGGATCCCCTGTCGTGCTACATTTACCTCATGTGTGCGGAGGTGCTGAACATTTTAATCAAACGGAATAAAGATATTAAAGGCATCCAAATAAATGGCAAAGAATACCTAGTTTGTCAATATGCTGATGACACGGAATTTCTACTTGATGGTTCTGAGCAGTCTCTGCGAGCCACTCTTCGAACGTTAGACACATTTAGAAAAATATCTGGACAAAAAATGAACACTAGGAAAACTAAGGCTGTATGGATAGGTTCCATGGCAAAATCAACGATGCGCCTGTGCACGGACGTTCGACTCAATTGGACGACGGAACCGTTCAAAATATTAGGAATAGTACTAACAGATAACTTGGATGGAATAGTAGACATGAATTATCAGCATGTAACTAGAAAGATACAATCTTTGCTTCATATATGGAGAAGGAGGAACCTAACGCTGCTAGGGAAAGTAACATTAGTGAAGTCGCTTGCAGTTTCAAAATTGACATATTTCTTAATGAACATTCCAAGACCACCTGACTCTACAATGAAGGAACTCCAGAAGGAATTTTATGCATTTATATGGGGGGGCAAAATAGATAAGATAAAGCGAACTGTAATTACCAAACCATATGCTGAAGGAGGTTTGCAGATGACTGATCTTCATGCATATGACAGGGCGCTAAAACTAACATGGATCAACCGATTAGCACAAGCACCTGAAATGGGTATTCCTCTCGGAAAAGTAATTGATATTAACACTTTAATCGAAACTGGGGGATGTATAAGTCAGTCTGCAATAAGCAGTGTGAGGAACGTTTTCTGGAAGCAGGTTTTGGAAATCTGGAATGAATTTGTAAGCAAGCACTATCGGCACTTTTTGACCTGTGACCTTTTACATCAGCCATTGTGGAACAATCCGCAATATAAAGATAAAACTTACTTTAAAAAAACATGGTTTGACGTAGGAATTAGAAGTATGAAAGATATTGTTCATCCGAACAGGGGATTTAAATCATTTGAAGAGTTAAAATGTCACTTTAGCCTACAAGGAAACTTTTTGGAATATGCAAAACTATTAAGTATAATCCCCGCTCACTGGAAGAGTAGTATTGAAAGAGCTACCGCAAGTAGTATGGCTTGTGAGGGGGATCTACCGATACGATCCTTTTTGCTAAAAAATAAAACAAAACTTGCGAGAATGTACTATACAATTCTTAGTGAAAATAGCCAAAAACCTACTTCGCAAACATCTTGGGAAAAAAGATTGGGAGTATCTGAATTGCCATGGAGGCGGTATTATATGATTCCCTTTGTAGCAACAAGAGAAGTGAAACTTAGGAACTTTCAGTATAAAATTCTGCACAGAATACTACCCGTTAATGAATATTTGTTTAAGCTAAAGATTGTTCAGAGTAATGTCTGCTCTTTCTGTTTGACAGAACCAGAAACTTTGGAGCATCTCTTTGTTGACTGTATTGTTAGTGAAACATTTTGGAAAGAAATTATTTGTTTCCTTCGAAGCAAGACAAGGATTCCCTTACATTTGAATAAGCAAAATATTTTGTTTGGCTCACCAGACTATGATGCATGTACAAACCATATCATTCTGCTAGGAAAGAAACACATACATTACAAAAGATCCATGAATGAATTGCCTTCATTTGAAGACTTTAAAAAATTTATGTTTAATGTGTTGAATACAGAAGAGTGTGCTGCTAGAATGGCAGGTAATTTTGAGAAATTTAAGTCGAAGTGGAATTCTTTTTTACAGGAATGAGGGCCGTTGTGAATGCATGTACATTTCTGTTACAGTGTCTATGATCCAACCTTGATATTTGTATCCTTTAAAAAAATAAAGTGTTAAAATATATATATATATTTTGTTAACTCTTAAACGTTTGTCATTTTCAGGCTTTTTTAAGCTAAGACTACACATACTATCTTTAGCAAAGCTTATATACGTTATTGCTGATATAAAATATGACATATTATATACCATTTTATTCAGAACAAACTAACCTTTCTTACTATGATATTTGATTTGAGAAAAAACTGTTATGTATAAACTATTTTTATAAAAATATGCAGAAAAAATAACAAAAAAACGCACTAAATTGACAACACTCTACAATCACAAAGAACAATTTTTTTTTTGGGGGGGGGATAGTTTCTTTTGTTTTCTTTATTTCTAACATAAAATACAACTATATTTACACATAAAATTTCAATCTGCATATTTTTTCAATCAAATTTAGTGATTTGAGAGAGTTTTTTGTAAAGCTACTAGTCTGAAGCTTTCGGCGAAAAAACCCCCATAAAATAATGCACTTAACAACAGGTGAACTTACTTATTCAAAATGTATTTCTTTTCCTCTTGTCTAAGTTACACATAAATCATTTGTGCATAAACCATATTTACACACACAAAAACTGTCAATGTGAAATGAAAAAAAAAAAACTGGTTCTATGTGCCTGCCGATGCAATTAAATCTGGTGGTACTCCAGCAGGCAGTTGCGGTCATCCTGTAAACACAGGAATGTGTTGCAGGCTACAGAGTAAGTTCTTGTTTTCCTTTCTATTTTGAATTTAGTGTAGCACAGCTTACAGTTTCTTCTGTCTTTAGTTTTGCACATGTTGGGGATGATGCTGTGGATGGTGTATGTGACTGGCTTGTCCGCAACCGGCACATCCACATCAACATCAAACCCCCCCGTTGTCTTATAAGTTCTTCAGTGAAGGCCAGCTGATTATACTTTGCATTCCTTTTCAATTCTTCTACATCTCTGTGTTGTTCTCGCCAGTTTTGAAATAAAATGTATGAGTTCACCCTAGCTATATCCAAGAACAATTTACAGAATAAAAAGAAGCAAATACGTCCGATGAACAAAGATAAAAATAGCAACACGCACCTTCGATAATCAATCCCGTCGATGTTTGGATCTATATTTTCGCCATTGCTTGAAAATGACGATTCATCATCACACCAAACTTCATCATCACTTGAATCATAAGCAATATCATCTTCAGAAGATGATTCTTGGTCCATATTTGACGATTTTATCGAGCAGCGAAGCAAAACCAGTGACGCAAAAAAAATTAAGATGGCGGTCGGGAAGCAGACGCTTTGCTGCGCAGTAAATAACTATTTTTTGCATTTTTTCGGAATTAAACTGAAATATATTATAACTTTTTTTGCTTAGCAATGCTTTTTCTTCAATGATATGTAATTTTTTCTAGAAATTAATTTTTTTTACATTTAAATTATAAGCAGGGCCGGATCAAAGTTTTTTGAGGGGGGGTGCTTAAAATTGTTTTAGGGTCTTCTCATCGAAGTGGCGAAGCCACGAGTGCGTGCCTGCGAAGCAGGCACGCCCCTCTAGGGGGGTCCGGGGGCATGCCCCCCCGGAAAATTTTGAGAAAAATGGTGCAAATCTGTGCAATCTGGCAGTGCGGTCATTTCCAAGAGTTTTTGTTTGGTCACAGATTCTTCCTGTCTCTGCCCGGGTTTGATTTGTCTGTGCGAGTAGCAAAAGGAAGGCATCTTAATTATAGCAGCACCCCCCCCCCCCCTCCCTCCCCAGCTACCTTGGCTGCCAAGTAGAGTGTGCTTATACCAAGTGGAGAGTAGTACAGCATCTGGGCCCAGCATCTTTTAGCCCTCCCCCCCCCCCCCTCCTTCCCAAGCTTTTTACTAACTATACTGTCTCTGCTACCAAGCAAAGTGTGCCGATATCCGATGAGGTGGGAAGTAGATCAACATATTTGAGCAACCACCCCCCCCCCTCCCTCCTTCCCCCAACTCCCGGCGGCCACGGAGGTTTTTTTTTTTTTTTTTTTTTTTTTTTGGGGGGGGTGCTCGAGCACCCCCAGCACCCCCCCTAGATCCGGCCCTGATAAGTGTTATTGTTATCGACCACCGGTGGTCGAAATCATGCATAGAAAACGTTTGAGAGTTAAACATGATGGATAGGTTCAGGAAGCTCCTATTATGACATGTTTTGTTTTGCTTTGGCATGTCATAGACGCTGAATTAACACACACACAGTCACACAGAGGAGGAGGTGTATTATAGATGTTCACCCCAGACATGTGCATTCGTACTCATTCCCACACAATAATAATAATAATAATAATAATAATAATAATAATAATAATAATAATAATAATAATAATAATAATAATAATAATAACAATAACAATAACAATATTAATATTATTGTTACTAATACTACTACTACTAATGATGATGATGATGATGGATGATGGATGATGGATGATGGATGATTGATGATTGATGATTGATTGATGATTGATGATTGATGATTGATGATTGGTGATTGATGATTGATGATTGATGATTGATTGATGATTGATGATTGATGATTGATTGATGATTGATGAATGATGAGTGATGATTGATGATTGATGATTGATGATTGATGATTGATGATTCATGATGATGATGAAGATGATGACGATGATGACGATGATGACGATGATGACGATGATGACGATGACGACGACGACGACAACGACGACAACGACGGCGGCGACGGCGATGGCGATGGCGATGGCGATGGCGATGGTGATGGCGATGGCGATGGCGATGGTGATGATGATGGTGATGGTGATGGTGATGGTGATGGTGATGGTGATGGTGATGATGATGGTGGTGGTGATGATGATGATGATGATGATGATGATGATGATGATGATGATGATGATGATGATGATGATGATGATGATGATGATGATGATGATGATGATGATGATGATGATGATGATGATGATGATGATGATGATGATGATGGTGATGATGATGATGATGATGATGATGGTGATGATGATGATGATGATGATGATGATGATGATGATGATGATGATGATGATGATGATGATGATGATGATGATGATGATGATGATGATGATGATAATAATACAGACTACTTATACGCCCATACCTTCCCTAATATGCAAGCTCATGGCGTTTACAATGAAAAGTCTACATTCATACAAAGCATTTCAACACTCGCACACTGCACAGTTGAAACAAAAAAGAGTTAAATATAATACAACTACTTAGTAGGAAAAGATAACTCTCTTTGACTCGATCTGGAGTAGGCTATTCCGTCAACTGACATATGAGGGGGGAAGTTTCGAGTTTACGACCTACATAAATCAATTTCTCTTCAAACCTCGATTCTGAAAATTGGACACATTCAATCGGACCTAACTTCCAATAAGTGTGCAAAATGTCAAGGAAATCCGTCCAGTAGTTTTTGACAAATCAGCCGTTAAGTCGGGACAGAGAGACAGATGATACAAATAAAATTTCGTCACGTTATTGATGACGTCACACATTTTTCATTTCGCCATTCCATCAATTGAATATTAAGGGAGGTGCTTTCGAGTTTACGACCTTAAAAAACCACTTTCTTTTCAATCCTCCATTCTGAAATTTTGATACATTCAATCGGACCTAACTTCCAGTAAGTGTGCAAAATGTCAAAGAAATCCGTTCAGTAGTTTTGGAGAAATCAGCCGTGAAGTCGGGACAGACAGACACACAAACAGACAGACAGATAAAGTCTGTAGGACCTCCAGTAAACCTGGAGGGATAAATTCTGTAGGACCTCCAGTAAACCTGGAGGGATAAATTCTGTAGGACCTCCAGTAAACCTGAAAGGATAAAGTCTGTAGGACCTCCAGTAAACCTGGAGGGATAAAGTCTGTAGGACCTCCAGTAAACCTGGAGGGATAAAGTCTGTAGGACCTCCAGTAAACCTGGAGGGATAAAGTCTGTAGGATTTCCAGTAAACCTGGAGGCATAACGTCTGTAGGACCTCCAGTAAACCTGGAGGGATAAAGTCTGTAGGACCTCCAGTAAACCTGGAGGGATAAAGTCTGTAGGACCTCCAGTAAACCTGGAGGGATAAAGTCTGTAGGACCTCCAGTAAACCTGGAGGGATAACGTCTGTAGGACCTCCAGTAAACCTGGAGGGATAAAGTCTGTAGGACCTCCAGTAAACCTGGAGGGATAAGAAGAGCCAGCATAGTATCTTGCATATTAAAAAAGCAGGGCCCGTATTCACAACGGCGATTTATCTTTTTAACACTCGATTTATCCCCTAGCCCCGCGTTATCTTGATCGGTTAGATAAGGTACGCTTGTCAGAGGATCCTAGGTTGCGCTTTGCTATATATACTGGTTTCCAGTCAAAGGAGAGCGGAACAGGCAGTTGGAATCGTCTGCGTTTAGAGATAAATCGGAGTTAAAATAAATCGCCGATAAATCGCCGTTGTGAATACGGGCCCAGGACGAGATTTTGCTTACGTCACAGGTATTTTTTACGTCACAGTCACTCACAGGTAATTTTTGCTTACTTCCCTTTAGTTTGGTTGGATCAATCATGAGAAGACGGTATGGACTGTGTTGAGCCTTTCGGGATTGCAGAAACAGATTTTGCACCAAGTCAACATTCCAATACTTCTACAGGTTTCCAAGCATTGATTTCGCCTGCCATGGCGCCATTTTGATCATCATGATCCAACCAATAACAAGGGACGCAACTCACGCAACCCGCTTGCTGATGTATAGTCTCGGTAAAGCCCGTCCTGCGCAAAATCGTGGAGTGGAATTTCTTATTGTCTCAAGTTCTTTGCTTGAAGTCAGCTTTCCCATGGGAAAACACAGGGTGCGAGTGCTTGGAAGACCGTCCGTGGAAGACACCAGACACTGCGCTGCAAAGCTGTCACTTTCTGGTCAGACCCTGACGTCATGGCTGCTGCCTGGCCAACCAGTTTTGCGCAGTCCTCCGCGCAGCATCACGTGACTTTAGAGGGAGAGGACTGTAGCTCTCAAGCTGCTCAGTCGTCAGCAACCTCGTAGCAGCGTGCAGCAGCAGCGCCTCTGGTGCCGAGAGCGCAGACGGCCATGTTCCCTCTTGGCCAGACTGCCTCCCGTTCCTCCATGACTGAGCAGGTCTTGTTGCTGTGGATGGCCTTGCTCGTGCCTGCCCAAGGTGGGTAATTGTATTTGATGCATTTTACTGAGAAAATTCACAGTCTTTTTTAAAAGGCACCCATTTATCAAGCTAGAAGAATAGATGGTTCAACCAGAAAAAATAATGGTTTTATCAGAAAAACAAATATTTGTAACAGAAAATAATTTAATCACCAGAAAATAAATTGATCACCAGAAAACAACTGATTTACCAGAAAAACAACTGATTTACCTGAATAACAATTAAACTTGCAGAAGAAAAAATACTCAGCAGAAAAATAGATGTTTTTGCAGAACATTAGATGCTTTTTGCAGAACATTAGATACATTTTACTAGAAAAATAAATTATTTTTACCTGTGTTCAGTTTTACACACTTCTGTATGTCTGGACCACACATTCATCACAACTCAAGCATATATTCAGTCCCTGTTCACATCAATTTGAATGGAGTCTTACTCAGTCAGTTTTCCGCCATTGCTCATGGTGTGAGCCTTGTCACATCAGACAAAGTCACATTTGCCCCGACTCACCTCATCTCTGATGCTGTCCCTGCAATCAAGAATGCGTTTGCCTTGGCCTTCGGCACTGCATCAGAAAAGACCATAATGTGCCGGGCACATGTTGTGATGAACATGGATAAGAAGCTACACCTGATCAAGGACAAGAAAGTACACGCAGAAGTTCGAAATGACATCATTCAGCTCCAGCTATGTTCCAATGAAGACGCCTTCTTGCATTCTTCGAGTTTGTTTCTGCAAAAATGGGAATCGCCTGACCATGATACGCAGTCTTTCTTGGACTACTTTCGGGGCTCCTGGATTGACGATAACAACACATGGTGGAGGGATACGCTCCTGGGCATCCTTCCACCAACAATGGATTTTAGGCCATCAATCAGACCATCAAACGGCAAAACACATTCCGTGAACGCCTACAACTGTCCCGTTTTTTGGCTGTGGTGGAAGACGACATGCTACTGAACTGGTCACGGGAGCGGGACCACACTCAGCAAGCCCACAAGTCTGTTTCCAAGAAACCAGAGAGATCACTGGAGGTGTGGACAGCTGACTTCCAATGGGCACCCTCCTCAGCTAAATCACTGAAAGCTGGGAGTCATGTCTTTGTTGAGTCTGATGAAGGGCAGCCCAACCTCAAAGAAGCAGTCAAAGAACAGCTGGAACACTTCGAAACAGCTTCATGGGCCACATTCGAAGCCTACAAGCGAAGTCGCAATTCGGTGTGGAAAATGCAGATTCGTGAGGCTGACGGAGTCTATAGAATTTTGGATTGTAACTGCCGACGGCACATGAAGTCCAACATCTGCAAGTATTCACTTGGAATGGAGATCCGGATAAGGATCTCAGAAGTTCCAGAAGAGGCCAAATCAATTCCTTTGGGGCAAAAAAGGAAACGGGGGACGCCCAAAACAAGCGAAATCCGCCCTGTTGCCCCAGTAGAAAGCATGTCTTAAAAAAGCAACAACAACAAACAAACAAACAAAACAAAAAAGGCTGAAGTGTTCAACTGTCCATTAAAATGCATGTTTATGTTCTTATTTTCATCTATTTTGTGGTAAAAATGTTAATAAAAAAAGGCTAAATGTCAAGCAAATGCATTTCGATTTTCTGATTTTAATCTATTTTTGTGGTAATCCATGTTTTTTTCTGATGAACAATTTTGTGGTAGAACCATTATATTTTCTGAGAAAACCATTTATTCTTCTGGCAAATGCATTTATTCTTCTGGTAACTGTATTTCTTTTTCTGCTAAAATAAATTATTTTTCTGATGTCTGTTTTCTGGCTGAATCATTTATTTTTCTGGTAAAACCATCTTTTTTCTGTACCAATAATAATATCCGTTTTTAAAAACGAGTAACGTAACGAAAAGTTTTATGTTATGTACAGATATCAATGTATGATGTATGTATAAAGCATATATAACTTCATTACCTTCATTCTTCCCACTCTCTCTCTCTCTCTCTCTCTCTCTCTCTCTCTCTCTCTTCCTAGGTCAAGCACAGACGCAATATCTGTTGAAAGTTTTGTATGAACCAGAGGAAGGAAAAGACCTTAGTTTCATAAGGATCTTTGGGGGGTGGGGGGTGGGTGGGGGGTTAGGTAGGGGCGTGAGGGGGTGGGGGGGGGGGGGGGCATTTGCTTGTGTATTCGTCTTTTTCGTCATGAAAATAAGGAAAACAAAGCCCGCTTTTTTAATCCTCATATATCTTAGAGCACAGATGATATCGTTTTTACAGTCCCATAAGTATAACTCCAAGAGACATGCACTGTGCAAGGCATTTAGAACAACACCAGATTCACTCTTTGGAACAACGTGCCAAAGAGTGAATCTGGTGTTGTTCTAAATGCCTTGCACAGTGCATGTCTCTTGGAGTTATACTTATGGGACTGTAAAAACGATATCATCTGTGCTCTAAGATATATGAGGATTAAAAAAGCGGGCTTTGTTTTCCTTATTTTCATGACGAAAAAGACGAATACACAAGCAAATGCCCCCCACCCCCCACCCCCTCACGCCCCTACCTAACCCATCACCACCACCACCCCCCAAAGATCCTTATGAAACTAAGGTCTTTTCCTTCCTCTGGTTCATACAAAACTTTCAACAGATATTCGTCTGTGCTTGACCTAGGAAGAGAGAGAGAGAGAGAGAGAGAGAGAGAGAGAGAGAGAGTGGGAAGAATGAAGGTAATGAAGTTATATATGCTTTATACATACATCATACATTGATATCTGTACATAACATAAAACTTTTCGTTACGTTACTCGTTTTTAAAAACGGATATTATTATTGGTACAGAAAAAAGATGGTTTTACCAGAAAAATAAATGATTCAGCCAGAAAACAGACATCAGAAAAATAATTTATTTTAGCAGAAAAAGAAATACAGTTACCAGAAGAATAAATGCATTTGCCAGAAGAATAAATGGTTTTCTCAGAAAATATAATGGTTCTACCACAAAATTGTTCATCAGAAAAAAACATGGATTACCACAAAAATAGATTAAAATCAGAAAATCGAAATGCATTTGCTTGACATTTAGCCTTTTTTTATTAACATTTTTACCACAAAATAGATGAAAATAAGAACATAAACATGCATTTTAATGGACAGTTGAACACTTCAGCCTTTTTTGTTTTGTTTGTTTGTTTGTTGTTGTTGCTTTTTTAAGACATGCTTTCTACTGGGGCAACAGGGCGGATTTCGCTTGTTTTGGGCGTCCCCCGTTTCCTTTTTTGCCCCAAAGGAATTGATTTGGCCTCTTCTGGAGCTTCTGAGATCCTTATCCGGATCTCCATTCCAAGGGAATACTTGCAGATGTTGGACTTCATGTGCCGTCGGCAGTTACAATCCAAAATTCTATAGACTCCGTCAGCCTCACGAATCTGCATTTTCCACACCGAATTGCGACTTCGCTTGTAGGCTTCGAATGTGGCCCATGAAGCTGTTTCGAAGTGTTCCAGCTGTTCTTTGACTGCTTCTTTGAGGTTGGGCTGCCCTTCATCAGACTCAACAAAGACATGACTCCCAGCTTTCAGTGATTTAGCTGAGGAGGGTGCCCATTGGAAGTCAGCTGTCCACACCTCCAGTGATCTCTCTGGTTTCTTGGAAACAGACTTGTGGGCTTGCTGAGTGTGGTCCCGCTCCCGTGACCAGTTCAGTAGCATGTCGTCTTCCACCACAGCCAAAAAACGGGACAGTTGTAGGCGTTCACGGAATGTGTTTTGCCGTTTGATGGTCTGATTGATGGCCTAAAATCCATTGTTGGTGGAAGGATGCCCAGGAGCGTATCCCTCCACCATGTGTTGTTATCGTCAATCCAGGAGCCCCGAAAGTAGTCCAAGAAAGACTGCGTATCATGGTCAGGCGATTCCCATTTTTGCAGAAACAAACTCGAAGAATGCAAGAAGGCGTCTTCATTGGAACATAGCTGGAGCTGAATGATGTCATTTCGAACTTCTGCGTGTACTTTCTTGTCCTTGATCAGGTGTAGCTTCTTATCCATGTTCATCACAACATGTGCCCGGCACATTATGGTCTTTTCTGATGCAGTGCCGAAGGCCAAGGCAAACGCATTCTTGATTGCAGGGACAGCATCAGAGATGAGGTGAGTCGGGGCAAATGTGACTTTGTCTGATGTGACAAGGCTCACACCATGAGCAATGGCGGAAAACTGACTGAGTAAGACTCCATTCAAATTGATGTGAACAGGGACTGAATATATGCTTGAGTTGTGATGAATGTGTGGTCCAGACATACAGAAGTGTGTAAAACTGAACACAGGTAAAAATAATTTATTTTTCTAGTAAAATGTATCTAATGTTCTGCAAAAAGCATCTAATGTTCTGCAAAAACATCTATTTTTCTGCTGAGTATTTTTTCTTCTGCAAGTTTAATTGTTATTCAGGTAAATCAGTTGTTTTTCTGGTAAATCAGTTGTTTTCTGGTGATCAATTTATTTTCTGGTGATTAAATTATTTTCTGTTACAAATATTTGTTTTTCTGATAAAACCATTATTTTTTCTGGTTGAACCATCTATTCTTCTAGCTTGATAAATGGGTGCCTTTTAAAAAAGACTGTGAATTTTCTCAGTAAAATGCATCAAATACAATTACCCACCTTGGGCAGGCACGAGCAAGGCCATCCACAGCAACAAGACCTGCTCAGTCATGGAGGAACGGGAGGCAGTCTGGCCAAGAGGGAACATGGCCGTCTGCGCTCTCGGCACCAGAGGCGCTGCTGCTGCACGCTGCTACGAGGTTGCTGACGACTGAGCAGCTTGAGAGCTACAGTCCTCTCCCTCTAAAGTCACGTGATGCTGCGCGGAGGACTGCGCAAAACTGGTTGGCCAGGCAGCAGCCATGACGTCAGGGTCTGACCAGAAAGTGACAGCTTTGCAGCGCAGTGTCTGGTGTCTTCCACGGACGGTCTTCCAAGCACTCGCACCCTGTGTTTTCCCATGGGAAAGCTGACTTCAAGCAAAGAACTTGAGACAATAAGAAATTCCACTCCACGATTTTGCGCAGGACGGGCTTTACCGAGACTATACATCAGCAAGCGGGTTGCGTGAGTTGCGTCCCTTGTTATTGGTTGGATCATGATGATCAAAATGGCGCCATGGCAGGCGAAATCAATGCTTGGAAACCTGTAGAAGTATTGGAATGTTGACTTGGTGCAAAATCTGTTTCTGCAATCCCGAAAGGCTCAACACAGTCCATACCGTCTTCTCATGATTGATCCAACCAAACTAAAGGGAAGTAAGCAAAAATTACCTGTGAGTGACTGTGACGTAAAAAATACCTGTGACGTAAGCAAAATCTCGTCCTGGGCCCGTATTCACAACGGCGATTTATCGGCGATTTATTTTAACTCCGATTTATCTCTAAACGCAGACGATTCCAACTGCCTGTTCCGCTCTCCTTTGACTGGAAACCAGTATATATAGCAAAGCGCAACCTAGGATCCTCTGACAAGCGTACCTTATCTAACCGATCAAGATAACGCGGGGCTAGGGGATAAATCGAGTGTTAAAAAGATAAATCGCCGTTGTGAATACGGGCCCTGCTTTTTTACTATGCAAGATACTATGCTGGCTCTTCTTATCCCTCCAGGTTTACTGGAGGTCCTACAGACTTTATCCCTCCAGGTTTACTGGAGGTCCTACAGACGTTATCCCTCCAGGTTTACTGGAGGTCCTACAGACTTTATCCCTCCAGGTTTACTGGAGGTCCTACAGACTTTATCCCTCCAGGTTTACTGGAGGTCCTACAGACTTTATCCCTCCAGGTTTACTGGAGGTCCTACAGACGTTATGCCTCCAGGTTTACTGGAAATCCTACAGACTTTATCCCTCCAGGTTTACTGGAGGTCCTACAGACTTTATCCCTCCAGGTTTACTGGAGGTCCTACAGACTTTATCCCTCCAGGTTTACTGGAGGTCCTACAGACTTTATCCCTCCAGGTTTACTGGAGGTCCTACAGAATTTATCCCTCCAGGTTTACTGGAGGTCCTACAGAATTTATCCCTCCAGGTTTACTGGAGGTCCTACAGACTTTATCTGTCTGTCTGTTTGTGTGTCTGTCTGTCCCGACTTCACGGCTGATTTCTCCAAAACTACTGAACGGATTTCTTTGACATTTTGCACACTTACTGGAAGTTAGGTCCGATTGAATGTATCAAAATTTCAGAATGGAGGATTGAAAAGAAAGTGGTTTTTTAAGGTCGTAAACTCGAAAGCACCTCCCTTAATATTCAATTGATGGAATGGCGAAATGAAAAATGTGTGACGTCATCAATAACGTGACGAAATTTTATTTGTATCATCTGTCTCTCTGTCCCGACTTAACGGCTGATTTGTCAAAAACTACTGGACGGATTTCCTTGACATTTTGCACACTTACTGGAAGTTAGGTCCGATTGAATGTGTCAAATTTTCAGAATCGAGGTTTGAAGAGAAATTGATTTATGTAGGTCGTAAACTCGAAACTTCCCCCCTCATATGTCAGTTGACGGAATAGCCTACTCCAGATCGAGTCAAACAGAGTTATCTTTTCCTACTAAGTAGTTGTATTATATTTAACTCTTTTTTGTTTCAACTGTGCAGTGTGCGAGTGTTGAAATGCTTTGTATGAATGTAGACTTTTCATTGTAAACGCCATGAGCTTGCATATTAGGGAAGGTATGGGCGTATAAGTAGTCTGTATTATTATCATCATCATCATCATCATCATCATCATCATCATCATCATCATCATCATCATCATCATCATCATCATCATCATCATCATCATCATCATCATCACCATCATCATCATCATCATCATCATCACCATCATCATCATCATCATCATCATCATCATCATCATCATCATCATCATCATCATCATCATCATCATCATCATCATCATCATCATCATCATCATCATCATCATCATCATCATCATCATCATCATCATCATCACCACCACCATCATCATCACCATCACCATCACCATCACCATCACCATCACCATCACCATCATCATCACCATCGCCATCGCCATCGCCATCACCATCGCCATCGCCATCGCCATCGCCATCGCCGTCGCCGCCGTCGTTGTCGTCGTTGTCGTCGTCGTCGTCATCGTCATCATCGTCATCATCGTCATCATCGTCATCATCGTCATCATCTTCATCATCATCATGAATCATCAATCATCAATCATCAATCATCAATCATCAATCATCACTCATCATTCATCAATCATCAATCAATCATCAATCATCAATCATCAATCAATCATCAATCATCAATCATCAATCACCAATCATCAATCATCAATCATCAATCATCAATCAATCATCAATCATCAATCATCCATCATCCATCATCCATCATCCATCATCATCATCATCATTAGTAGTAGTAGTATTAGTAACAATAATATTAATATTGTTATTGTTATTGTTATTATTATTATTATTATTATTATTATTATTATTATTATTATTATTATTATTATTATTATTATTATTGTGTGGGAATGAGTACGAATGCACATGTCTGGGGTGAACATCTATAATACACCTCCTCCTCTGTGTGACTGTGTGTGTGTTAATTCAGCGTCTATGACATGCCAAAGTACAAAACAAAACATGTCATAATAGGAGCTTCCTGAACCTATCCATCATGTTTAACTCTCAAACGTTTTCTATGCATGATTTCGACCACCGGTGGTCGATAACAATAACACTTATCAGGGCCGGATCTAGGGGGGGTGCTGGGGGTGCTCGAGCACCCCCCCCCAAAAAAAAAAAAAAAAAAAAAAAAAACCACCGTGGCAGCCGGGAGTTGGGGGAAGGAGGGAGGGGGGGGGGTGGTTGCTCAAATATGTTGATCTACTTCCCACCTCATCGGATATCGGCACACTTTGCTTGGTAGCAGAGACAGTATAGTTAGTAAAAAGCTTGGGAAGGAGGGGGGGGGGGGGAGGGCTAAAAGATGCTGGGCCCAGATGCTGTACTACTCTCCACTTGGTATAAGCACACTCTACTTGGCAGCCAAGGTAGCTGGGGAGGGAGGGGGGGGGGGGTGCTGCTATAATTAAGATGCCTTCCTTTTGCTACTCGCACAGACAAATCAAACCCGGGCAGAGACAGGAAGAATCTGTGACCAAACAAAAACTCTTGGAAATGACCGCACTGCCAGATTGCACAGATTTGCACCATTTTTCTCAAAATTTTCCGGGGGGGCATGCCCCGGACCCCCCTAGAGGGGCGTGCCTGCTTCGCAGGCACGCACTCGTGGCTTCGCCACTTCGATGAGAAGACCCTAAAACAATTTTAAGCACCCCCCCTCAAAAAACTTTGATCCGGCCCTGCTTATAATTTAAATGTAAAAAAAATAATTTCTTGAAAAAATTACATATCATTGAAGAAAAAGCATTGCTAAGCAAAAAACGTCATAATATATATCAGTTTAATTCCGAAAATATGCAAAAATAGTTATTTACTGCGCAGCAAAGCGTCTGCTTCTCGACCGCCATCTTAAATGTTTTAGCGTCACTGGCTTTGCTTCGCTGCTCGATAAAATCGTCAAATATGGACCAAGAATCATCTTCTGAAGATGATATTGCTTATGATTCAAGTGATGATGAAGTTTGGTGTGATGATGAATCGTCATTTTCAAGCAATGGCGAAAATATAGATCCAAACATCGACGGGATTGATTATCGAAGGTGCGTGTTGCTATTTTTATCTTTGTTCATCGATCGGACGTATTTGCTTCTTTTTATTCTGTAAATTGTTCTTGGATATAGCTAGGGTGAACTCATACATTTTATTTCAAAACTGGCGAGAACAACACAGAGATGTAGAAGAATTGAAAAGGAATGCAAAGTATAATCAGCTGGCCTTCACTGAAGAACTTATAAGACAACGGGGGGGGTTTGATGTTGATGTGGATGTGCCGGTTGCGGACAAGCCAGTCACATACACCATCCACAGCATCATCCCCAACATGTGCAAAACTAAAGACAGAAGAAACTGTAAGCTGTGCTACACTAAATTCAAAATAGAAAGGAAAACAAGAACTTACTCTGTAGCCTGCAACACATTCCTGTGTTTACAGGATGACCGCAACTGCCTGCTGGAGTACCACCAGATTTAATTGCATCGGCAGGCACATAGAACCAGTTTTTTTGTTGTTTTCATTTCACATTGACAGTTTTTGTGTGTGTAAATATGGTTTATGCACAAATGATTTATGTGTAACTTAGACAAGAGGAAAAGAAATACATTTTGAATAAGTAAGTTCACCTGTTGTTAAGTGCATTATTTTATGGGTTTTTTTTCGCCGAAAGCTTCAGACTAGTAGCTTTACAAAAAACTCTCTCAAATCACTAAATTTGATTGAAAAAATATGCAGATTGAAATTGTATGTGTAAATATAGTTGTATTTTATGTTAAAAATAAAGAAAACAAAAGAAACTATCCCCCCCAAAAAAATTGTTCTTTGTGATTGTAGAGTATTGTCAATTTAGTGCGTTTTTTTGTTAATTTTTTCTGCATATTTTTATAAAAATAGTTTATACATAACAGTTTTTTCTCAAATCAAATAACATAGTAAGAAAGGTTAGTTTGTTCTGAATAAAATGGTATATAATATGTCATATTTTATATCAGCAATAACGTATATAAGCTTTGCTAAAGATAGTATGTGTAGTCTTAGCTAAAGAAAAGCCTAAAAATGACAAACGTTTAAGAGTTAAACAAAATATATATATATATTTTAACACTTTATTTTTTTAAAGGATACAAATATCAAGGTTGGATCATAGACACTGTAACAGAAATGTACATGCATTCACAACGGCCCTCATTCCTGTAAAAAAGAATTCCACTTCGACTTAAATTTCTCAAAATTACCTGCCATTCTAGCAGCACACTCTTCTGTATTCAACACATTAAACATAAATTTTTTAAAGTCTTCAAATGAAGGCAATTCATTCATGGATCTTTTGTAATGTATGTGTTTCTTTCCTAGCAGAATGATATGGTTTGTACATGCATCATAGTCTGGTGAGCCAAACAAAATATTTTGCTTATTCAAATGTAAGGGAATCCTTGTCTTGCTTCGAAGGAAACAAATAATTTCTTTCCAAAATGTTTCACTAACAATACAGTCAACAAAGAGATGCTCCAAAGTTTCTGGTTCTGTCAAACAGAAAGAGCAGACATTACTCTGAACAATCTTTAGCTTAAACAAATATTCATTAACGGGTAGTATTCTGTGCAGAATTTTATACTGAAAGTTCCTAAGTTTCACTTCTCTTGTTGCTACAAAGGGAATCATATAATACCGCCTCCATGGCAATTCAGATACTCCCAATCTTTTTTCCCAAGATGTTTGCGAAGTAGGTTTTTGGCTATTTTCACTAAGAATTGTATAGTACATTCTCGCAAGTTTTGTTTTATTTTTTAGCAAAAAGGATCGTATCGGTAGATCCCCCTCACAAGCCATACTACTTGCGGTAGCTCTTTCAATACTACTCTTCCAGTGAGCGGGGATTATACTTAATAGTTTTGCATATTCCAAAAAGTTTCCTTGTAGGCTAAAGTGACATTTTAACTCTTCAAATGATTTAAATCCCCTGTTCGGATGAACAATATCTTTCATACTTCTAATTCCTACGTCAAACCATGTTTTTTTAAAGTAAGTTTTATCTTTATATTGCGGATTGTTCCACAATGGCTGATGTAAAAGGTCACAGGTCAAAAAGTGCCGATAGTGCTTGCTTACAAATTCATTCCAGATTTCCAAAACCTGCTTCCAGAAAACGTTCCTCACACTGCTTATTGCAGACTGACTTATACATCCCCCAGTTTCGATTAAAGTGTTAATATCAATTACTTTTCCGAGAGGAATACCCATTTCAGGTGCTTGTGCTAATCGGTTGATCCATGTTAGTTTTAGCGCCCTGTCATATGCATGAAGATCAGTCATCTGCAAACCTCCTTCAGCATATGGTTGGGTAATTACAGTTCGCTTTATCTTATCTATTTTGCCCCCCCATATAAATGCATAAAATTCCTTCTGGAGTTCCTTCATTGTAGAGTCAGGTGGTCTTGGAATGTTCATTAAGAAATATGTCAATTTTGAAACTGCAAGCGACTTCACTAATGTTACTTTCCCTAGCAGCGTTAGGTTCCTCCTTCTCCATATACGAAGCAAAGATTGTATCTTTCTAGTTACATGCTGATAATTCATGTCTACTATTCCATCCAAGTTATCTGTTAGTACTATTCCTAATATTTTGAACGGTTCCGTCGTCCAATTGAGTCGAACGTCCGTGCACAGGCGCATCGTTGATTTTGCCATGGAACCTATCCATACAGCCTTAGTTTTCCTAGTGTTCATTTTTTGTCCAGATATTTTTCTAAATGTGTCTAACGTTCGAAGAGTGGCTCGCAGAGACTGCTCAGAACCATCAAGTAGAAATTCCGTGTCATCAGCATATTGACAAACTAGGTATTCTTTGCCATTTATTTGGATGCCTTTAATATCTTTATTCCGTTTGATTAAAATGTTCAGCACCTCCGCACACATGAGGTAAATGTAGCACGACAGGGGATCCCCCTGTCTTGTGCCGCGCATTACCGGGAAAAATTGAGACTTGTGACCATTTTGAACTACACAAGCATTTGCTCCATTGTTTAGTGTTTTCACCCATGTTATGAGGGATTTTCCAAAACCAAAATATGAAAGGCATTTTTCTATAAATTTGGGGGATATGGAGTCAAAAGCTTTTTCGAAATCCACAATTAACAAAAGCCCTTTCTTCTTCTGCTCCATGGTGTAGTTAATCACATCATATATAAGTCTCACATTTTCCCCTATGTACCTCCCTTTAAGGAAACCGCGCTGTTCTTTTCCAATCAATGTTGAAATATATCTTTTAATTCTGTTAGCTATGCATCCAGAAGCCATTTTATATATCACATTCAATAATGTTATAGGTCGCCAGTTCTTAAGCAGTGTTCGATCACAATCCTCCTTCGGTATACACGTTATGATACCCTGCTTTTGCGTCACCGACAATTCTCCGCTTTCGTGAGCCTCGTTCAAACTCTTGCAAATCATTTTCCCCAGGTCTGACCAAAAGAACTTGAAAAACTCTACAGTAAAACCGTCAGTCCCTGGCGATTTGTTATTGGACATGGCTTTCAAAGATACAGAAAGCTCTTCATAGGTTAGAGGACCCTCCAGTTCTAGCATCTGTTCACCAGATAACTGTCGTGTTTCTTCTTTCAGAGTATCCGGCCAAATGTCCTGAACCTCATAATCTCTATTTTTATACAGATTCTCGTAAAATCTCGCCTGTTCTGCAAGGATATTATGCCAGCCTTTCAATTCCGATCCATCAGGCAGCGAAAGTCTATGGATTATTTTTTCTTTGTAGTGTCTTTTCTCAAGACTTAAAAAATAGGCACTGTTCTTTTCTCCCTCCTCATACCATCTAGCTTTTGATCTAATCATTACTCCTTTAATCCTTTCCTCTCTCATCGTTTCCAACTCCTTTTTTTTCTTTCAGCAGCTTTAGTTGTACTTCATTGGTTCCGTTTTCCCTCTCCACTTCAATCTCTAGGTTACTGATAGTTTCTTCCAATTCTTTTTCTGCTTTTCGTCTTTCTTTAGCACATTTTTTTGAATAATTGATTGTTGCCTGCCTAATGCACATTAACAAATAATCAACAAAAAGTCTTGCAGATATTGTTATGTGAATTTCCTCCAGTGGAACTTTGTGCAACATTTCTCTAGAATAAGGAAAGGCTGCATATTCATCGGCCACTTTCTTGATTGTTTCCTTTACAATACTAACGTATCTTTTATCTCTTAGTAGCCTTGCGTTGAATTTCCAGAACCCCTTTCCCCTTTCTTCTGCTTTCATAAAGATTAAGGAAACCACGGAATGATCTGTTCTGTAACCAATGCCAATGTCTGCCTTAGACACTGAATTTGCTAACCCTTCCGAGCATAAAAAGAAGTCAAGTCTTGCCTGTTTTCTAAAATTACCCACTCTCCATGTATACCGCCTTGCATCAGGATGTATTTTCCTCCATATATCTACAAGCCCAAATTTATCCATGTTGGTCAAAACTACCTCTCTGGCCTTTTTATTGTTTAAGTTAACATAATTTCTGGAATCCTTTGACTGGTCCATTATTAGATTCCAGTCCCCTCCTAGCAGTATATCCTCATTGCCTACCAAATCAATTCGATCAAAAATGCTATGGTAAAACTGGGGATTATCTTCATTTGGTCCATATATATTTCCTAATGTAATTCGATTTTCCCCAAGAGATAAGTCCGCTATAAGAAAATTACCATTGGGATCACTTATGTAGCTATGCAATTTATACTCAAACTTGTTGCTGAAAAGAATAGCCACCCCTCTCGATCTGCTAGTATTCGGAGCCACTAGACCTTCATAACCCCATTCCAGAATTAGGTTTTTGCACGACTGGTGCTCTAAATGAATGTCCTGTAGCATCAATATTGATGGCTGCAGATCCCGAAGATAATTCAGAACATCTCTTCGCTTTACAGGGTCAGCTAGCCCTCTACAATTCATTGTTACAACCTTGATATCAAGCATAAGTAAATGTTAAGAAATTCAAAACTCTTCCGTCCATATCGCAAACATGACTCTCATACAGAATACCTTCGGCTCCAAAACTATGATTCGTTAATTCACTGGTAAAATAACTAAGATGCTTTTCATTTAGGCCGCTACCAACTAACCTACTACAACATGACAAACAGCAGTGGTTGCACACATATAACTCACTGATCCAACACTTAACGAAAAGGAAACAAAGGTGAGTGGAGGTGGGGATTGAAAAGAAAAAAGCAAAGCAAAAACAAAAATAAAAAGGAAAAAACAAAAGGGGACAAAAGAACATTTCGAAACGAAAACGATGAGCAGTGCCTCAAGGCCCGGCCCATCCCAGCCCTGCCCCAGCCTATATCTCCAAACCATTTACATACAACACATGCACATAAGTAATGAAATCACCACATACAGTAGAGCATAAATGAAGTATGAAATTATCTACTGCATATCAATGTAAACAACATGAAACTCTCACTCTGAAAAATACGAGAAAGAAATGCTGAAATACAACTTACAAACAAAAATCCACCTAATTGCAAACGAACTCTCTGCATTAAACATTCAAATCAAGTTCGATAAACGAAAGAAGAGTATCAACATTGCAGCCCCTACCTGGCACCACGAAACACAATCCCTGGCGTCATCTCGTCCTTATCCAAGGTAAAGTACAACGTTCCAGGGAAGTGTTGTCACACAAATGTAGCTCCTGTCCTTGAACTCCTTTTCGCATCACCAGTAACGCACGAAAAGAAAGGCGAAAACGTTTGAAATTCACGACGAAGGCAGTTTCTTTACACTGTATTGCCACGATCAAAAACCGTGCAGTCCAATCACTGTAATGCACCAACAGCACTTACATGTTCGTGGATTTTCAGATCAAAACTAGCTCCAATTATAATTAATGCGACAACACAACCCTGACCGCGTATTTGTCCAGCCATATGTCTGTCTGCCGATTTAAACAACCTCTCCGCCTCACCTTCACCTTCCATTCACCGGAATCAGAGGAGAGCTGCACGCCACCACATTTCCACGCAGCTCCGGACGCTCTTCCAGTATCCGGAGTAGAGTTTGTTGCACCAATTCTGCGGACTCCGTTGCTGCTGAAGACATTGCGGACTGGGGCTCCTGGGGTTTCGGCTCTGGCCTGTTGTCCCCACCGCCACGGGCTTCTCGTTCTGTGTGGTCTTTTGCGTTGGCGTCGCCCGCTCCTAGTCGTCCCTGCCTCTTTTGACGCTGTAAATAGGGCTCCCTCCGACCTGGCCCGCCAAAGTAGTCAGAAAGAGGGGTTGCTTCGTCAATGCGGACAACTCTTCCACTCTGCAGGCAGGCATGGACAACCCCATCCCTCGTCCAGGCATTCCCTTTGCCGGCCCTCTCTCGCACAGCGCTGAGCAGCTTGTAGTTTGTAGATGTTTAAAATATATGGTCGATTGTTTCCTGGGCCGATAGCTTGCAAGGGGGTTTACGGAAAAGAACGTTATAAATGCTTTACAAACACTCCGTCATATCAATTCCCTAATGGCTCAGCTGGTAGAGCGTTGGACTCTTGGTCATGCATGACCAGGTTCGATTCTGCGCTCAAACGTTTCTTTTCTCTTTTTTCGGGAGGTTGCGGGTTCGAACCCGATCTTTTTTTATTTTTTATTTTTAATGCCAAAACCTGGAGGTTCAGCGCCAGTGATTTTTATCTGTGTGTGTGTCTGTCTGTCCCGACTTCACGGCTGATATCTCAAAAACTACTAAACGGATATCCTTGATATTTTGCACACAAACTGGAAGTTAGGTCCGATTGAATGTGTCAAATTTTCAGAATCGAGGCTTGAAAAGAAATTGTTTTTTAAAGGTCGTAAACTCGAGAGCACCTCCCTAAATAGTCAATTGATGGAATGGCGAAATGGAAAATGTGTGACGTCATCAATAACGTGACGTAATTTTATCTGTATCATCTGTCTCTCTGTCCCGACTTAACGGCTGATTTCTCAAAAACTACTGGACGGATTTCCTTGACATTTTGCACACTTACTGGAAGTTAGGTCCGATTGAATGTATCCAATTTTCAGAATCGGGGTTTGAAAAGAAAGTGATTTATGTAGGTCGTACAATCGAACACCCCCCACCCCCCCTGAGATGTCAATTGATGGAATGGCGAAATGCGAGTCAAACAGAGTTATCTTTTCCTATTTTCACAAACAATGGCTTCTTATGTTGAACGTCTACCAGCAGACGCAAAAAAGCGGTAATACGAGAAGATTATTGACGTTGGTGGGTTAGATCCAAACAGTTCGTGGTCTGTCAACAAAAACCAGTTGCCGGACATAAACCACGCCAGGATTGTACAATATTTTGTGCTGGGCAAAAGTGCGAGAATTTTGCTGCCTGATCCTCCCCAGAAACAAAATCGCTTTTGCTTAAAAAATACCGTTTTACAGTCAAAATTGTCCACCTGCCCGGCCGCTCCAACTTGAATATCCTAAAATGTACAAGACCACTCAAATTTCATGAACTATCATCCATTTTTCTACAATTTACAGTGCAAAATACCAACCTAGGGGGGTTTACGGAAAAGAACGTTATAAATGCTTAACAAACACTCCCCAATATCAATTCTCTAATGGCTCAGCTGGTAGAGCGTTGGACTCTTGGTCATGCATGACCAGGTTCGATTCTGTGCTGAAAGTTTTTTTTTCTCTCTTTTTTTCGAGAGATTGTGGGTTCGAACACGACCTGGTTTTTTAGTGTTTTTGTGTGTGTGTGTGTGTTTTTCCCCCCTCTTTTCTCGAGAGGTTGCGGGTTCGAACCCAATCTTTTTTAATTTCTTTTTTAATATGCCAAAACCTGGAGGTTCAGCGCCAGTGGTTTTTATCCCTCCAGGTTTACTGGAGGTCCTACTGACTTTATCTGTCTGTCTGTCTGTCTGTGTGTGTGTCTGTCTCTCTGTCCCGACTTAACGGCTGATATCTCAAAAACTACTGGACGGATTTCCTTGACATTTTGCGCACTTACTGGAAGTTAGGTCCGATTGAATGTATCAAATTTTCAGAATCGAGGTTTGAAGAGAAAGTGGTTTATTTAGGTCGTAAACTCGAAAACACCCCCCCTCACATGTCAGTTGACGGAATAGCCTACTCCAGATCGAGTCAAACAGAGTTATCTTTTCCAACTTTCCCCAAAACAGTGGCTTCTTTGTATGTTGAGCGTCTACGTTGAACAAATACTTTTCCGTCTGCATTTCTCGTACTGGCACAACTTGGTGACTTAAAGAAGTCGCTCCACTCCACGTCTATGAGATCATTGTACAATTTGTAAGCCTCTATTAGGTCACCACGAATCCTTCTTCCCCTCAGTGAGTGCAGATTCAAATACTCTAAGCGCTCGCTGTAAGACATCTCCCGACATTCACTCAACAACTACGTAGCCCTGCGCTGGACTCGCTCCACAGCCTCTGACTGTCTTTGTAAATGCGGGTACCATATAATGTTACCATACTCAACTCTTGGACGAACTATAGCTTTGTATAGCTTAATGAAAATGTCCTTGTTTAAATATATATAAAGGTTCTTTTGATAACTCCAATCATCTGATTGGCCTTGTTTATAGAAGCTTGAATATGTGGGTCGAATGACAATTTAGGGTCAAAGTGACTCCCAAGTTTCTCTCTTCGTTGCATACAGTAAGATTTAAGTCATCTTTTCCCATTTTCATAGTGTATTTAACGCAGGGATTATTTTTCCCAAGGTGCATTACCTTACACTTTTCTACATTAAAATATAGATTCCATACATCCGACCACCTCTCCAATCGTTTCAAATCGCCCTGCACCCGGCAACAATTTATTGATTTATCATAAATCTTCGTGTCGTCGGCAAAAACTTTGCACGATGACTGTATCCCTTCTGGTAAGTCGTTTATGAAAACTGTAAAAAGAACCGGACCCAAAATACTTCCTTGTGGAATTCCGCTTAGAACGTTTGCTAGGGATGAGTTTGCATTGCCAACTCTCACTTTCTGAACTCTTCCGTTCTTTCGTCTGTGGTTGGGTGCGAGAAGTGCGAAGCTACAAACCAGATGGCTGTCAGTACACAGTAGTTTCAGCAAAGTTAAATGGTCTGAAATAAACTTATTTTGTTTACTCCCAGGGTAAAATCTCATCGTACACCTTCCTATTTCACAGTCACTTTTAAGTTGTCGCTGCGAACGCTATAAATGCTTTACAAACACTCAGCCATACCAGATCTCCAATGGCACATCTGGTAGAGCGTTGCACTCTTGGTCATGCGTGACCAGGTTCGATTCTGCGATGAAACTTTTTTTTTCTTCTCTTTTTTCGAGAGGTTGTGGGTTCGAACCCGACCTGGTTTTGTGTGTGTGTGTGTGTGTGTGTGTGTGTGTGTGTGTGTGTGTGTGTGTGTGTGTGTGTGTGTGTGTTTTCTCCCTCTTTTCTCGAGAGGTTGCAGGTTCGAACCCAATCTTCTTCTCTTTTTTTATATATGCCAAAACCTGGAGTTTCAGCGCCAGCGGTTTTTATGTGGAATAAGAGCATCTAAATGAGGTTGTGATGATTTTAAACGTTTGCATGGCTATCTTTCGATATCCGCGATCTCGCCTGTTCATACTTTGTGAGCAATAAATACTACGTGTTTTGGTGACTGTGCTTGACATTCGATGATCAACTTTATCATAATTTACACAAGAAATTCGACATCACTGTATGTGTGTGACATGAATAAAATGTTATGGACAATTTTGAAAGGCAACACAGCCTACCTAATTTTCCATTACTGATACATTAACTAGTCTGATCCCTTCTTTAGTTCCATAAAATGATTCAGCAAAGAACCTACTGCACAGAATAATTACATTGGAAATTAGGCGACCCAATCCGAAAAAAGGTTAGGAATACTCTGATGATGAAAGTGATTGGTACCGTTTCGTAGGTCACACCAGGGACTGCAAATGTGAATTCCCTGGGTGGAAAAATATCAGTATCTTCTGCAAGAGTGTTACGGTTCAGCCATTATTCACTTTTCTATATTGTTTGAGGCATTCGCCGTGTCGATGTTTTGGCGGGAACATGCTTCAACTTTGCAATTTGAGACCCGCTTGAACCAGTTGTTCATAAAATTAAAGGTGATGCAATCGCGAGTTCATTGGTTGAGGTTGGTGACGCATGCGCTGTGGGTGACTGTTCAGTCTGAAAGCGCTGAAAAATATAGTTCAGTTGACTCTCGGAATATCAATGTGAGCAGACATATTTCGAGCAGCTTTGTGTTAATGGGACAACCCAATAAGAAAATGTTCCAATCTCCCCCTTTCCCTCTGAAAGAAATGCCAGAGAAGACCATCCGCATCACCAAAACTCTGAATCAAGTTTGTCGCCTAAAATGTTCGTCGTGGTGCACTTGGAAATGTCGTGCTAGTTCGGACAAGTGTCTATGGCCTTTTTCCTCTCGTCTCGAGGGAGAGCCTTGAGATAGAGTGTGCTTGTGAATGCCCATTCCTGAGTGGATATCATGTTGAGGCAGAAGTTTTCTTCGATGGAGATCCGAGAACAGTTTTTGCTCATCTGCTTGAACTTGTGAGTAACTTGAGTCAATTTTGGTTTTGGGTCAGTGGAATAACACTCTGCCTTTTCAGTCACAGAGAGTAGACTGACAGAATTGATTGACTTTTTATTCATATTACATTGACTGTGATTCTGCCATTATTGAGTTCTATTAAATTCAATCATCGTGAATAAAAATTGAGGTTATGTTATAAGTGTGGATTGAGAGAGAGAGTGAATTAATTATTGCCCCCTTCCACTAGCAAAACCCCTAGACATGGGAGCCGAAAGATTCACAGATTGAAAAGTGTGTGTGTGAGTGTGGAGGGAGGTGATATAGAGCTAAGAACAATTTGAGTCGAGGATGCTTCAGGTTTCCACCATTAATTTATGTCTACTGTTCAGTCAAGGAACTAAAGTGAGAATCAAAAAGGGTTTCAAGTGGATACTCAATATGCAGCCGACGTCGAGGAAGCCAGAATGAATTTCCTTTGACAGGGCAATAGGTTCCTGCTAACTATGGCGCACTAAGACTTTGCATATTGTTCATTCTCTTAAGTTTCCTTAGATGTACCAATCTTTTAGTTTTAAAAACGTGTTTCAGTGAAAAAAATGGTATCAATTGTAATGAATATTGTGTTCGTGTTTACAAAACGTGTTGTTATCGTAATTTCGCTTACAAATCCCTTATGACTATTTTTTTGGCTTTAGAGGTAACTGTACAATGCGTGTGCCTACACTGACCATAAATGCAACAATTACATTTTTTGAGCGACTTGATAGAAGGGCCACAGGGCCGTAACATGGCTATGTGGATGTGTACATGGACCATCTGGGTAAACTTGAGGTGAACTCGTTCCCTATACTTCTTTCTTTTCTGAATCAAAACAAATTGGAAAAGTGTAAAACAGTTAAGTCGGAGTATATTCAGGTATGGTACCATCACTGATCTACCTGATTCGAAAACTATACAAGAGTGCGGATCACTTGTAAACTCTGTAGGCACCAAATATTAGGAAGACTATGGATTGGCAAGTGTGTGGACTATCTGGACTCTAGAGTTGTAGTTGATATTGAATATATGTAAAACGTTTCAAAAACATCGCCACAGCTAACTTCCCCTTCTCAGCCGCCACTCTTCCGGAGTCTCAAAAGCTATTTCTAACTGCGATAGCGAAGCAGTTCAGGACGCTATCCAGCATCATTGAACGGAAGCCCTGAAGAAAGCACATGTGATTTTGCTAAATCGTTCGTGCATAACTGTATCCAATCGAAGGCATAAAAATGAAATTTAGAAACAGAAAAAGGCGCAAATGTTAAAAGCAATAAACTTCTTAGAAACAAGGAGAACAAACAGAATAAGAAAATTACCAAGATCACTAAATATTATCCCAGAACCTCCAACACAGCTCACGCGATAATTAAGAATCTGCATTTGTTCCCTTAAACCAATTATTTCTCGAAATGCACTAACATAATTAGACAGATGAAGGAAAAACTTGGGTAAGTGTCGTAAAAATCCATAGCCCTAAGATATTTGTGTTGAATGGACTCCTCCACAAACAGTGATTTTTTTTCTCAGTGTCAAGAGATATCTACAGAGTTAGGAATCAATATCCAGAATGGAAGGAGGTAAGTTGACTGAACGAGGAAGAGAATAGCAAAACATAAAGTTGTTTCTGTTTTATCCACCAACAACCCATAAGAAACGTCTTCATTGTGGATGTGAGCATGCTGTCACGACCAATGTTTGAAATGCACGTTTTACAAACACTACAATAAGCTATCTCACCTTCCACGGTGACGTTCACTTCGACTGACTGGTTTATCTGCCCCTGTCCATCTGGAATGCCGTTGCCCACAGTACAGAGGTAGGTGCCCGAGTCCTGAAAGGAGGTCAAGGTGAGGCTGGACTGGTTGCCCTGCCCACTTGCGGTGACGCGTCTGACTTCCTGTGACCCCCAGGACTGGACCCAGAGTCCAAACTGATAGGAGGAGGGACGTCCCTCAGCCTCGCACACCACGTCCTTGAAGCGACCTTGGGGTCTCTCCGTGACCTTCACTCGGACGTCAGGGGCATCTTGCAAAGATACAGAGAAATAACACATGTATAAACAGGAAGTGATATGTAAACGAAACACACACAAACACACATGCAAGTGCGCACACACACACAGAGAGAGAGAGAGAGAGAGAGAGAGAGAGAGAGAGAGAGAGAGAGAGAGAGAGAGAGAGAGAGAGAACGAACAAATAAACGATCATTTATTTGAGTAGGCCTCGGACCTGTTGCAATTACACACGCGCAAGAAACACAAATGAAGCACTTTACAAAACCGGCGACCAGTCTTCTTTTGGTCGCGGAACGTGAAGCAGAACTAAAGTTTCAAGCAAAGCACAGCAGATAACTTTTTTCCGTGCTGCCCGCCTTGGTGGCTGCTGTCTCAAAGTCGGTCTTCCTCATCCCCCTCTGATGTCGCGCCCTGGGTCACCAGCTGGAGTTGCATCTGGCAGACGAATTTCTTGGAATTATTCTGGGGGTAGATGAGAGAAAGAGAGAGAGAGAGAGAGAGAGAGAGAGAGAGAGAGAGAGAGAGAGAGAGAGAGAGAGACATAGAGAGAGACACTTTGACATTTTGACACTTAATTCGTCAGGCCATCGGCCCATAAACGAAGCAGTTACAATGTTGTATTCGAAAGGAATTCAAGCGAAACTAACAGTGTTATGCAAACCGGCTGCACAATATCAACCCCTCACCCCCACCCTCAAACACCACTCAAACTAATAAACAAAACAACAACAATCAAACAAACAAACAACTACCTTACAACTTATGTAGGTTTAGTGCCACCACATGTGGTCTAGCCCAGATCCTTACACAATGATGCTACTGTCATATCCTAGACCGTAGAGTATCCTAAAATGTAGAGCGTCACCTACTTGCATATAATTAACATGACGAAATACGGGTTTTCGTCGTTTTCTTTCACTTTATTACCCGATCAAATCGTACTTTCCTCTAGAAATGTTTGTGTAATCACACGCAGCTAAAACAAAAATCTTTGGGTCCGAGATTTCATAAAACGCTCACCGTTACAACCGGCTAATCACAGTTAAGATAACACGAGCAGGCGGGGGAAAGTCATCTCTGCGGGGCATTGTCCAATCACAAGATTTGGCGGGTGAACACGTCATGTTAAAAATATGCAAGTAGGTCACGCTCTACGTTTGAGGATACTCTACGGTCTAGGATATGACACTACCTCATGTTTTCGGACGGATAAAACCATCAGAACGTGCTGCGTATTCAGATAGACAATGAGTCACGAAGTGACAAGGCGAAATAACCGCCAAATATCTGCTCAGCCGAGGAAATAACCATTCTATACAAGCCCCTAATTGTAGAGCAAATACCATCTAATGTAAAACACAAATGAAAAGAGCTATAGTCATTCATTGACATCATTATTTGCAAACAGTATTATGCATTTCAAAGTCGCTTTTGTGCTGTTGGATTAACATCGGTAAAAAAACAAATGAAAAACACAGTCCACAACAAACATTCAGAAAGAAAACTGGAATGTTCGAGTGACAAGTTCAAAGATCCCATGACAAAGAATTCTTACTGCATCTATCGATTCGCGTTCACTTAAAGCTCTGGTGTTTCGGGTGATCAGTTCTTGGATAACAATTCGCACAGTATGTTGCTCTTGCACAAGCAAAGCACGGTATCCAGGAAGTGAGGGTTTCGGCACACCCATCACACCATGCACGTGTCTTGCGGTTGGTCGTTTCCTCTCTTAAGTTGCCGAATAACCTCGATACGTTCATTGGATCAACGTGCATTGCGCCATCGAAGGCGCATTGCACGACCTTGTCGTGGCCTCGGTGGTTAGCTGGTGCACTGGTTACCTGAGAGTCATTTGCACTGTTGTCAGGTGAATTATCTGGGGACAGTTGTTGAGCAGGCGTTTCAAATAGTGGCACACTTTTTCCCACAAGCTCATGTGTCGTTTCTGGAGTCGCAGGAGTCGCATAAACTTCGAGTACTGTGAAGGACACACTTGGGTTGCGGTCTCTGACACACTGCATCTTCGATCGTTCCATCTTCGGAGAGGTAGGGGGTGTCAGGTACTCAGGGGGAGACTGCACACCAAGCGACGAATTGGAGAGGACCTCTACAGCTTCTTTCCCTTGCAAACTTTCATTGTGTCTGCGGAGGTACTCTTGGTGCCTCTGGAAATCTCTTGCCCTCTTTGACGGAGATTTCTTGGTCTTGGCGCTGTAGTCACTGCACGGAGCCGCGATGCGCCCCTTGCTTGCGGATGGACTCACCCATTTCAAAATAACAGTTGTACAGTCAAAGTCTGCATCAATATGCCAATGTTTCAAGATGTGAGTTCTCGAAAGTTCGCTCACCGCATTCCTGACGATAGTAGGCAGAATCTCATCAACCATGGTTTTCCTGTACTCGGCCATTCCAACAGTACGGTTATAAAACGGGAGCTCAGACAACGCACAACTTGCCTCGGTGGCGACGTATTCGAGAATCAGAGAGAGAACGAACGAACGAATAACGAACGCAATATTTTTTTAATAGGCCACCGGCCCTTTTCAAGTGTAAAGTGTCAGTACATGTCAACATATTTCAAGTATACAGTGTCAATATATTTCAAGTGCACAGTGTCAATACATGCCAATACACTCAAGAGAAATTTATCTAGCAGATATAAAAGCTGTCCCACTTCGCAGACTCAAGCGCATCTTGTCTACGTTTAAATGCCTTATATAAAAACATGCTAATTGATCTTATGGCCCTCATTTGTTTACAAGACATTAAGGATGTTACCGGTTCATCGACATTGAAATCTAATGAAACAAATAAGAAACGCTCACTCAAATCGTGTAATGTAGGGCAATAGAGAAGAAAATGAGTCTGTTTCTTCTCGCTCTCTGCAGAGCGGACACAAATTATAGTCATCACCTGTCACGTATCTATATTTATGAGTGAACAAATCTGTAATTCCCATCCTAAAACATATGTATAATATCTCTAAAAACTTGTTTATCTATGTCATAGAGGTACTGTTCAGTTCCAATTGATATTTTGAATAGTCTATAGAAGGAGTATACTACTGTTCCTAACTCGCATTTCCCAGTCAGTATAAAATCTGCTAATGAGTTTTCCTCTGATGTTTCTCAGAAACGCTTTTTTGTTGGCAATCCGCTGGTTTGCCCATACGATTTCACAATCACATTCTACTAGTATCTTCTTTATTTTGGTTGCCCAAAAATCCTCATTATTTGATGTACACAGCATCATCTGATATGCTCTGAAGGGTAACCTACTTTCGTCCATTTTCAAAATTTTAAGCCAGTACTTGACACTGCGTAATTTGGCATTGACAGACAGAGGGAAACGCCCAGTGTCCCCATAGACCATATCATTATGGGTTCGTGAAGAAACATTTAGGAAGCTTTTCAGAGCATGTAGATGTACACTTTCTACTGTGCGACAATCATCCATTCCCCAAATTTCAGCCCCATACAAAAGAATTGGTTGGATATGTGCATCAAACAGTTTAAAATACAAATCCGGTGTTACCTGTGAAATTCTTCTCAATGACCTAGTCAGAAGTAAAAGCAGCTCTCGCTCTAGAGGCCAACTCATTTTGCGTCTCTTTTGAACACAATTTTGTAGAGAGTATATTGCCAAGATACTTGTATCCTCTTACTACTTCTAATCGTATATCACCTAGATACCATTTTTCATGTCTTGCTAAATGTCCACCCAGTCTGTATACTACTACTTTTGTTTTATCTGTATTGACCTTTAGGCTAAGTCTATCAGCTGCGCTCTAAAGACAGTTAAATTGATTCTGAAGTCCAACTGCTGTGTCAGAAAGCAGAGCTACACCGTCAGCAAAAAGGAGAGCAGTTAACTCGGGTGTATTAGGCAACAATTGTATGCCATGTTTTCTATTTACAGACATCTCTTCAATCAAGGAATCAAGGAATTAATTAGGTAAGAAAATAAGATCGGACTGAGTTTGCAGCCTTGTTTTAGCCCCGAGGAGCACTCAAAGAAGTCCGTTTGACCTTCCATCCCCCGTACGCAGTATTGTACCGATCTGTACATGGCTATCAAAATATGTAAGATTTTCCCTGATATTCCATTTTTTGCAAACGTTTCCACAGAATACCCCTGTTCACAGTATCAAAAGCTTTTCTAAAATCTACATATCCAATATAAAGTTTTCAGTGCTTACACAAATGTTTTTCAATAATACCATATAGAACAAAAATGTTGTCAACTGTTCCATACCCTTTTCTAAAGCCCGCCTGTTCCTCCCGGATAAGATAATGCTGATCGGCCCAACTATGTAACCTACAGCAAATAATGTGGGTAAATACCTAGCTGAAGGTGGTAGATAAAGCAATACCTCTATAATTATCAGGATTGTCACTCGGTCCACGTTTATGAATCGGTACAATAATAGCCTCTGACCAAACATCATGAAACGTACCGTAATCAAAAATAGCATTGAACAGGTACATCAAAGAAGGTAACAGCAAATGTTCAGCTGGTTTTAACATTTCAGCTATTACACCATCTGATCCTGCAGATGCATCAGCTTTTAGACACTTCAGAGCGTTTGCTATCTTAGTCCTTGTAATGGGCGTGTTTAACTCGCTGTTGTCAAAGTAACTGCCACTTTAAGATTGCAAGTAACCATCGAGGTCGAAAGATGGCACCCAAGAAAATATATTCTTAAAGTGATCATATAATGTTTGTAAAGAAATGTTACAAGGAGCTCGAAATATTGTGCCCAGATTTTTAACTTGTATCCAGAATTTTGCACTGTTTCTGATATTCGTGGCCAGTGTATTACTCACATTCATTCTGTACTCTTTTTATCCCTAATGATCTGCTTGTATTTGTTCCTGGACCAAATATATATATCTTTCTATCTTCATCTGACTTAGTATTCAAGAACATCCATAAATGTCGTCTGGCAGCCTTTTTAGCAATTACACAATCTGTCATACCATCCTCTCGAAGACGAATGCACGAATGTTTACAAGTTTTTCTTTGAAATTCTGCAGCCTGCACGAGACATCTCGTTAGTACATTTGTGAACTTATTTACATCTAGTTGAGTTTCAATCTTTAATTCCTTGCCATATAATTCTGACAGACAGTTCTGTAGGGTTTGGATATATACATCAGAAAAAGATGCGTCCCAGACAATTTTTGTAGTTGACATGACGGCCATGTCCTCGCTGTACGCTAACCGCGCATTTCCCCGGGAAATACTTAGCTCAAGACACATATGCGGGGAAGTAACTGACTCTACCACACACAAAGAATCAAATAGTACGAGAAGATCTTCTGTCGCTATACAATAGTCTATTACACTACTTCCTGAATAGGACACATACGTGGATTTCCCCGAATCCTCCCCGAACAAGCCATTTAAAATTGTGAGATCGTATGCAGTGCACAAGGCCAACAGCGATCGACCAAACTCATTCAAAGTGGAATCATGGGAAAAGCGCAGATTGATTGCTATGTTCAATCTCATGTCAAACATTATATCACTATGACATGAGTTATAAGAAGACGTTCTAGCATTAAGGGCACTACTTACAAAATAGAGCAATCTCGATACATTTCAGTGACAGTAGCAATACATTTTTCCAACAACAGGATGCCATCGGCCTCATTTACCGTTTCATAAAACGGAGAACCCGAGGGGGTACGTATGCAAAACAAATGAGCACGTCTTTCATGGAACCAAACAACGTTTTGTCGACCTTAAAGACCAGTGTATTTCTAAACGTACATTCAATGTAGGAGAAAAGATTTGCGACAGATTTCTTTACAAAACAGATAAGTCCCCCTGACATCCTCCCCTTAGACGAAAGCTTGTTAGCAGGGACCACAAACTTCTCAAACGATTCTAGACAATGTGAATCAAATTGCTGTACAAAGGTTTCGTACAAACATGCACATGTAAATTTCTCGATATACTGGAGGAAATCGGGATCATCAAACTTGGAAAGCAAGCCATCGACATTCCATGACAACAAACTAAACTTATGAAGCGGATATCGATATTACCTTCCTCATCCGAGGTGTCAACATTGGGGCCTTGGCCGTCTCCCTAGGTAACGGGGCTGGAATCGCCAGCAGCCTTGGCAGAGGCTCGAGGCTGAGGGGGAGAGCAGGTACAGGGCCTTGCGGCCTCCCTGCTTCAGAGTGACGTAGTCTTCCTAGCCACACGTTTAGCCGGCTGTCCAACCCTGCCGATGCTTCTTCCATTCTGTCGTTCAAAGGTATGTCCGTCTCCGTTCTTGCGTCATCGAACAGATCTTCCTCCTCTTCTTCTTCATCGCCTTCGTCTGTCTCCTGAGGGTCCTCCGCCTGAGTGGCGCTCGTATGCGTCGATCCTGGGTGTAAGTCATGAACGTGGACTTTCGAGAGCACTAGTCTTGGACTTTAGCGTCTAGGACTACCGCGTAGTCTGGGACTAGTCTGGGACTAAGCGAGTCTACGATGCACGAACCCAGACTGGGTGTTGACTTGAAAGTCTGGGACTGATTGACCTAGTCTATGGGTTATTTTTAGAATGAGGTGGAATTCACGGGGATTCCGCCCAGTGCACAAGTGCAAGGTGTACCGCTTCAAACTTCCTGTCAAAAATGTCAGCCAATATCGGTAGCAAAACCTCGAAGAAAAGCCCCGATTTCATGGAGCGGGAATCGGTAGCTATTATAAAAGCGGTGTCAGCAAGATACGGATACATTAACAGCAGCATACACACAGCCCAAGCAAACAAAAGAAGACGGACAGCGTGGGAGGATGTGACAAATGAAGTTAATGCGTGTGGTGGCTTTGGGCAGACAGATGCTTCGGCGTGTAGATGCGTCGACCTGCATTTCCATTTTTAAAATGTAGGAGCTTTCACGACCTCTTTATGCATTCAACATACAGCTTTGATAAATTAATGCTGTTCATGGCTTACATTTTCTTTGGATGGGTTTCTAGTATCCCCAAATACAGCGTTTTCTGTGCAAACCGTAGACATGTCCGCCATTTAATTTCGCGGCAGTCTCGGACTTTGGTGTGTAGTCCAACAAATCCTTGGACCAGCGTAGTCAGCAGTTCTGTCCGAGACTGAACCAAAGTCCACGTTCATGCATTGTAGACTACGACAGTCCACGTTCATTTATTGTAGACTACGACAGTAGTCCGAGACCGGCGGCAGTAGTCTAAGACTAGTTTAAGACTACACTGGTAGGCCACGTTCATGAATAGGACCCCCTGCGACCACCCAGTCAAGCAGGGTGCGCTGGGTATGCTCTGCACGCTTCGAGCGTGCAAAACGTGAGCCACTTCTACACGAGGTAATCGCCGGGTCGCCTACGTCATGATGCTCCTCAATGGTTGGCGGCGCACGAGGAACCCGCTCAGGTGTAGCTCTCGCTGTCAGGGCGGTGTCACGTGCTTCATTGTTTATCAACACTGCGTGATCGTCCACTGAAAGCTGACTTGATAGAGGCTCGGGAATGACAAACTGTAAGTTGGTTTCGGCAACTGCTGGCGTCGGGTCTTCGTACTGACACGCAAGCGTGTCTTCTGTTGGTGGTTTGATGTTCCCTGTCTCCTTTCTTCTGGGGTCGTTTGAGGATGACTCAGCCCGAGCGATGCGATGTTGCAGTGCAGTATCAGAAAGCTTAATCAAGTTGCACTCGTTGATTCTGTGCTGTCTCTTTCTTTTCTATATGGGCAAACGAGAGGGGTAAAGATCTGGCCGAGTTGGGCGCCTGGAAGAGATATTCCTCTGAAGTACATTTCTTCCATCACGGATGAGCCCTCTCGGATCCCTGTTCTGCGCTGCGCAGCGAGCGGTGTCAACGTCGTGGCTGTAGTGACCGGTGGACACGTTGTTGTACTCGGTTTGTCGTGGGGCTTGTGTTGAAGGATTGGGCGCTCCGGTTTCCCTGTAGTACAGTTGGTTATTTCTAAAATAGGCTACTCGCCCCTGTCCCCGTTGATCACGTAGTATAGCTAGCTGCTTGTCTCATGGTCAGCTCACCCGAAATCCTGACTCCTCTTGATCTGAGACATTCTCTGCCTTTCTGCAGGAGCGAGAGTTTGTCCGACCAAGTGGCGAAAGAAACCAGGATAGGGCGAGGACGCCCAGGCTGGTTGTTCTGCATGCCCAGTCTCTGTACCCGCACAATGTCTCGCTCGTGCCAGTCAACGTCAGGAACTGCTTCCTGGAGCAGGTGTACGACAGCACGGAGGCAGTCCCAGTAGGAATCTTTTCTTTTTTCTCGAACTCCAAAAAGCCTGACGTTATTTCGAATAGATTGAAGTTCCAGGTTTTCTCGCTGCCTCTCTGCTTCGTTCTGACTATTCAGGC
>JAWQFJ010016766.1:77500-84694 GCA_034096865.1 Theodoxus fluviatilis | reverse complement strand
ATTTTCCAACTGATGTCCCCTACAAATAATATGATACTATTAAGAAACGTGACTATGAATATCCACTATGCAATGAATCGTCCAGAGGAAAACTGCAGTTGATATGGTATCATAGGACTCGTCAATCAGTAATCTCTCATGCAAAATTGTAATGGGCGGTCGGCTTAAAAACAATAAAAAGTCAAAGTCAAAGTCAACGTCTCTCTCTCTCTCTCTCTCTCTCTCTCTCTCTCTCTCTCTCTCTCTCTCGCTCTCTCTTTCTCTCATTCTCTCTTCCTCTTCCTCTCATTCTCTCTTCCCTTCCTCCCCCTTCAACCAGGCCCCCCCCCTCTCACTCTCTCTCTCTCTCTCTCTCTCTCTCTCTCTCTCTCTCTCTTTCTCTCTCACTCTCATTCTCTCTTCCTCTTTCTCTCATTCTCTCTTCCCTTCCTCCCTCTTCCCCCACCCTCTCTCTCTCTCTCTCTCACTCTCTCTCTCTCTCTCTCTCTCTCTCTCTCTCTCTCTCTCTCTCTCTCTCTCTCTCTCTCTACATTTGAATATTTTGCCTCAAGGCCCGCATGTAAGAAAGGCACTACTGCCTAATTCACTACCCTTGTAAAATAAAGTTCGTGCGTTCGTTCGTTCTCTCTCTCTCTCTCTCTCTCTCTCTCTCTCTCTCTCTCTCTTAGCATATACACATCCTCTTTAGACAAGACGAATCTTTTGCTAAATGTATGAATGAGCATGGTTGGGCTCAGTTTAATTTTGATTTTTCTTCTGTTTCAGGATGTGAGTACCACTTGACAGCTGCTCTTGTTTTTGTCTTAACGTCACCAACAGCTTCGTGAAACCTTTCCCAGCTCGCACAGGGAAGTAATATTGCTCCTCACTGCTTGTGTCTGAAGATGTTACTGTATGCATTTTACATGTCTGTTGGTTTGGAGTAGTCTGACAATGGTAGGGTATTCATTCACGACGAAGATGACTCTGTTGTCTTGGGTGTCGACCATAACTTGAATTTTGATGTTTTTTAGCTTAGGTGTAAAAACAAATGTCTCTGTTTACAGGTCCAATTTCAGTCCACAAAGTATTTTTCTTCTTAATAAATGTAATGATAATGCTACGTCTTGAGAAAGGAAGCCATAAAGGTAGGGCTATTTTTCTTTCATGTTTCTGCCTGCGTAGTTAGCCCAAGGGACGATTGGTACAAAGAAAATAAATTCACAAGACAATGATCTCGGGTCTCAACACAAGTGTGACATTCATCTAGCAACTCCACTCTCACAGACGTCCTCCACACACGTCACAATGGTTTCCAAAGTTGTGACGAATTGTTCCTCTTTGGACCCATGCAATGATGCAAAGTAAAACGGAGAAAAAATACCTTAAGCAATCATACACAATTAGTTCACGAGCTCTCCTTCATCAAAGGTGAAACGGAGTTTGTGGCAAACACAACAGTGCAACCCACAGACGACGACTAACAACGAAAGACGGGTCGTAGCGCCTATTCAGTCCTTACTCAGAGAGGAACACTTCCTAAGCCTGCTATGCGACAAACAAATTGTAACACACACATTGTGGAGAATCGAATCCCATTTTCTGAACGTGCATGACGAAAGACAGCAATCTCCTAAGGGTCTGGATCAGCAGAACTTGGGTCATCCCGCCCTTGCATTCTCTGTACAAGGAAGCATGGCGACACCACCAGTGCACTTTGCAAGATGGACAGAAGACGGTGCGTGACAGAGATAGCCACTAACGGCGTACAGAGCTTGCTTGCGTTCCATCTTGGACGGCAGAACGGATGCCACACAATCTTGAGCAAGCCTAGTTTTCTTGATGCCCACCTCACTGTTTCACCAGAAATAAATGGAGTCACAGTGTGGAGCACTGTGTACTGCTCGAAGCAGGAAGGTGACACAAAGGACTGTTGGTGCCATGCAGGGCCTGACGTGGACTGGACACAGCTCTTGTGTCAACCAGGAACTGCAGATGCCACCCCAGCTTTCCTCCCAGCATCAGCAACAGGACCTGCTGCGTGGACTGATCCACTGCTCCTGCAAGCAATGGACAACTGCCCCATGTCTGCCACCCACACAGAGTTGTTCCGAGGACGGCGTGCTGCTTCTGTCAATGTCGGGTGGAAGGCAAAACAGTGTGACGCTGTAGTCAGCATCAGACGTTGTAGTGGATGAAACAGTTCTGTTGTGAAGAATGAACCCAGCTCCACTTACTTTAAGGAAAACCCGTTTCGGCATCTCTTTCTCTGTTTAAAAATAAACAACTGAACATGCAACACAAAAAGACACGAATATCTGCTCACGACGTCATCCTAGATGAGGTGGAGAGGCAGCCTTTCTCCAGACCACGGCCTCCACAGCAGTTCCCGTCACTGACAGCTGGAGTCAGACCCAGGAAGACAGACAGAGACAGCGACGATTTTCTTACACGGGTCGTGTGCCCTTTGTTCTGAAGTAATGACCAAATCAAGCTATTGATGTGAAAATCTCTCGTAACAAAGCATGACAATTCACCCTTTAGATAAGTAAGAGGTTGGGAGTGTGGACGCGTCTGACAAGTAATATTAATTAGACATCAAGCAGGGAAAACGCAAGTACTCTTAATGGTCAGAACTGTGTGGTGCTGTTGCCCTTTCATTCACTTGGCTTCTCACCTTTCTCACACTCGACCTCTCCAACGTTAGACCACAGTCCAAGACAACAGAAACATTGAGTAAACTAGGGCCGAAAGGAGGTCCTGTCTGCAAACACTCAGAAGACAGACAATAGACACAGAACGATGGAGCCAGTACCGAGGCAGTTCAGCGCAGCCCTTTCTTACCACCAGCTCTGACTAGGGGTCCTCGCTAGCTCCAAGGAAGTCCACTTGGCCTTGGTCCCCAGACCTGGCCTGACGCTTTTTCGTATTGTACAGAGATTATAAAACAATCTTTGAAAATGAGGTGTATCTTCATAACCTGAGTCGAAAAGTTTTCAGAGATGGATGGATACACTTCCGTATTAGGCATGAGCGAATTAACAGTTCGTAAACAAAGGTATTGCGATGGGAATTATGAAAACCTTTGTCCAGCTTGTCATGAAAAAGTGGAAGACGAACATCGTTTTGTTCTGTACGGTTCACTACCTGAAGACATTCGAATGAAGTATGTAATACCACATGTTGAAAGCAACGGTGTAAAACCACTTGTGCAGCTGTTCTCTGCAAAAGAAACATGTTATTCGAGCTTTCAGTGTTTATCTACACTACTGTTTTAAAAGAGCAGAAGCTGCAGTGAATAATATGTATTTGTATGATGTAAACATATAACATTATTGAAGTGAAGATTCTGTCTAATGCATGAGTGATACGCTCTCACATTAGTTCTATCAGAAGACACATGTTGGCTATGTAATGTAATGTTCCCTATTGTTATAGGCCAATAAACTGTTTTGTTGTTCTCTCTCTCTCTCTCTCTCTCTCTCTCTCTCTCTCTCTCTCTCTCTCTCTCTCTCTCTCTCTCTCCCAACGCTGCATGGACGAGATGGGGGAGGCTCTGACTCGCCGGATGGAAAGGATGGAAAACATGGAGAGAGCAGTGCGGGAAGGAGTGGCCGGGGTGTGGAGTGCCATGGGTGTCAGCGGTGTCAATCAAGTTGATCGCAATGGGTCTTCACCTGCTCTCCCACCTACATCTACTGATCGACCCTCTGACTTCGACCAAGTTTTCAGGAGGATCCGGTCGCAGTCATCGTCGGGGGCTGACACCACGACTCCAGCTCCATGTGCTCCAGACTTGTTTGTCAACAAAGGCCGAACCGAGATGCGCCGGGCGCCGCCGACACGACAGCTCATCACACGGTCGGCACGAAATAAATGACTCTGTTGATGATGGATACCGCTCCCCTTCGTGCATATCGTGTACACCGTGCTTGCCTCAACTGGGTGCCAGTTTTGATGACTGTACATATAGCCGTTGTTCGCGTTAGACACGATTTGTTCGTTTTCCAATGTAATGAGCCGGTGGCCTGGACATTAGATTAATTCGATTGTTCGTTCTCTCTCTCTCTCTCTCTCATCGCGTGTCGTTGCTTATGACTCGCTTGTCTCCGCGTACGCGCCTCAATCATGTGTCCAGTTTGTTTCATTCTTTTGATGTATCATATTTTTGCAACAGGCCTGAGGCCTACGCAATAAATGATTCGTTCGTTCGTTCTCTCTCTCTCTCTCTCTCTCTCTCTCTCTCTCTCTCTCTCTCTCTTTCTTTCCCTCTTTCTCATTCTCTCTCTATCTTTGTCGCATGATGGGGTGTGATGAGGGGTTATTAAAATAAAATAAATAAATAGACACAGAATGGACCCTGATGATGTAAACACCACACCCCGGGATTTTCAGCAAAACCCAAACTGCCACTTTCCTTGCAACTATAAAGTGAATAAACATGGAAAACAACAAATTAAATAAGACACTGAGGGAAGGAGGTAAATTTCAAAACAATATTTTAATCAAAGAATAATAAACATCAAAATAAATCCCAAACCCTGACTTGGCCAAGTCCCCAAACAAAACAATAACAATAACAATGACACACCCCCATGGCTTCACAGAGCCATCCAACGCACATGCTCATAAAGGTCAGGGGTCAACCTCAACAGGTTGACCTAACCGTAGCAAATGAATAAGACTTCCCCACACACAAGCTCATAGGGTCAGAGGTCAGCCTCAAGCAGCACTGGACTTGACCGTAGCAAATGATAACACATGGTCGCGTGGACTACACGTGCGAGGGCAAAGTCCACGGAATTTTCCATCACACCCCCCAAATATTCGAAAGAACCTCCACCCCCCAACTGACGGCGGGGTTGGCAACGGGCCTCACCTCTTGACCCTCGTAACTAAATATATCAGCGCGGAGCGCTGACTCTGCAGATTTCGAACTGGGGCGATGCAACTCAACTTTTCCACTAACCCTAACCTCATCAATTCTTAATCCATGTCGTAATTCCGCGACAATCTTCTCTCTTTCATTCTCTCTCTCTCTGTCTCTTTCTCTCTGTCTGTCTCTCATTCTCTCTCTCTTTTTTCTCTCTTTCTCATTCTCTCTCTCTTTTTCTCTCTTTCTCATTCTCTCTCTCTCTCTCTCTCTCTCTCTCTCAACATGCTCCAAATCCTGTACTGTATGGTGAAATTGGAAGAAACCCAATATATATCAACGTGACGATCCGAGCCGTAAAATATTGGTTGAAACTGTAAAACATAGATACCTCAAGGTATCCCTTTAAAGCATACAAGTTGATGTCATTATCTGGAAATAATGAAATATGGGCTGACAGGATAAAGATATTGCTGTACAGGTATGACTTCGGTACAGTGAGGGTAAATCAGAGTGTGCAGAGTGAAACTAATTTCATGCGAAAGCAAAAAAAACACATGTTGTACGAATAGAGATGCAGGTGGTCTGAATCTCTAGCGGGAAGCCGCAGATAAGACTTCTACAGATTGTTTAAGTCTCCCTGGGGTAGAGAAAAACACCTCCTTGTTTCGTGATGTATATATCAATTTTCGTGTTGATTTTAGTGAGCTATTTACCCACAGATTCAGATATATGAATGATGTTCATAGTAATTCACTCCTATGTCCTGCATGTCCGCACTCAAAGAAATTCTCACTGTCTACACCCCCGCTAGAAATAACCGTTCAGCTGCAGACACCAAAAGGTTAAATGTCCCCCGTCGCAAAAAGAAAACCCAAGGACAGCGAGCTTTATCTTACATCGGCCCTGTAACGTGGAATAGCCCACCTTTCCCTGTCCGTCACTCTGATTCCATGTCCAGTTCAAAACCTCCCTCAAGACACACCTGTTCCGGTCAGTCTTTCCTGACGAGCAGTGAAGTGCTTCACAAGGCGCCTCTTTTATGTTTCGTGTTTTGTTTATTGCCTGCTATTTAATTAATTGTATTGTATTTAATTTTTCTTTTATTTCAACTGTACAGTGTGCGAGTATTAGAATGCTTTTTATGAGTATGGATTTTTTTGTCTTTTCATTGTAAACGCGATGAGCTTGCCTATTAGGGAAGGTATGTGCGTACAAATAGTCTGTATTATTATTATTATTATTATTATTATTATTATTATTATTATTATTATTATTATTATTATTATATGTTCTGAATTGTATGAAACAAAAAAGCACTCCTTGCTTGAGTATCCAGTGTTTCAGGACTTGAGAGGAAAACACAAGTACGTTGACAGATGTAGCCAATAATGTCCAATTTTAATCTATTCACATAGGAAACAAACATGTCCGCCAAGCATCTGTATACTTGTATTGTGCCTTTAAAATGGTGTAGGGAGGCAGTCGTTATTGCCATGGTCAATGAAGAAGCTTATTATGTTTGAGCTGATTGTGACGGGCCAGCGGCCCAACAATAAACTTATTTCGTTCGTTTCGTTCGTTCGTTCTCTCTGTCTATCTCTCTCTCTCTCGCTCAATTGTACAGTTGCTTAAAATCGTTTGGAACCTGCATACAACGAACCCCAAAGTATATTTTAAAATGTTCGATGCCCAGGCACAGCCACTTTTGCTGTACGGCTCAGAGCTTCGGGGCACATATAAAAGGTCAAATGTAGAAAAGGCACATTTGTTTGCATGATAGCGCTTTCTGAGTATAGGCATTAAGTCACCCAATAGCATGTGCATTGGAGAATTAGGACGATACCCTATATTTATCAATAGCACTGTTAGAGAAGTCAAATACTGGATGAGACTATTTAAAATATCAGAAACTAGACTCCCAAAACAGGCTTACTTAGTTGTCGAAAATTAATTTACCTAAAGGGAAGAACTGGGTACGATCAATTGAAGAAACGTTGTCAAACCTTGGGTTTGCATATAATGTATATGGCAGAAAGGGGGAACTGTGCCGGAAAAGACGTTTTTACGTTCTCTAAAGCATCGTTTACGTGACTGTTATCAACAAGAATGGTATGAAAAACTCTGCAAAAGTCAGAAATTTACCCTCTACCGTTCCTTCGAATTCCTACTGCACTGTGAAAGTTATCTTAGTGACATTAACATTTTAAAAAATCAGGGATGCTTTTGTACCCTTCCGATTGGGTAGCAATAGTCTCAGAGTAAACGCAAGGTCAAGAGTTGAAAATGTAGACTTACATTGTCCATTTTGTGAGGAGGATGAAAATGAGATTTATTTTTTA
>JAWQFJ010016766.1:15000-72500 GCA_034096865.1 Theodoxus fluviatilis | reverse complement strand
GCTACTGTGTCTGCTTTATGTACACTCAATCGAATTATGTTCCTCCTCTTTCCATGATTTATCTTTTCCTTATCCTCTGGCCACTTTTCATTCTCTTCCTGATGTTGCTCCTGTTCCTTTCCACTACAACTTTTTCATCCGTATCCTCTTTCTCTCTCTGCTCCTCCATCTTATTGCTCTCTACATGTGCTTTTGTCCCCGTTTCTATTTGTGGTACAGATTCCTTCATGTTGTCTTTTGTCGTGTCTCTTTTTTCTTTCCTGCTCCTTCTTCGCCACCTCTACCTACTTCGTCCTCTACCTCTAACCCCTACTCCTCATTCTTGTCCATCTCTCGCTCTTTCCCACTGGAATCACATAACACAGCATAGCTGCCATCCGATGAGGACGAGAGTTCTCCACAGATGTTGAAGGAAACGTATGGGGTCAAGGACAGATGAGAGGGTCACATGAACTCTACTTCCATCGTCCAGCTTACCATTCCTTAGAGGTTGACAGCGATGTGTTCATCAGGGTTGTGAGGGAATGGAGAGAAGTGGGATAAAGCCAATTCAGTCTCCTAGTCCTGCAGTGCTCGTGAAACCCTGCATTAGCTGCATTTGCTTTTGCTTTCTATTTTAGTTGAGAGTTTACCATTAAGAAAACACGTTTCTCCTTTCTACATTTTTGCTCTACATCACTAAAAGTTTTTAGTGTCTTCAATAAATCAATGTGAGAGAGAGACAGACAGACAGACAGACAGACAGACAGACAGACAGACAGACAGAGACAGAGAGAGAGAGAAAGACAGAAAGGAAGGGAGAGAGAGAGAAAGAGAGAGAGAGAGAGGGAGAGAGAGAAATGAAGGGATAAACACTACTAAAGTTGGTAATGCAATTGTTCCTCCTGCGCGTTGCCATAGTGACAGGATGCACGCCACGACGAGCGCGACTTTCAGTGTGTAACGCTGGTTCCTTACTTTCTTTGCAGTATCGGAGGTGTAAGGAAGCCATGGGAAGGGAGGTGAGTTGCATCTTTTTCTTTGCCTCCATGCACTCTATCTACGTCTTCCAGAGCTACAAACACGAAAAAAAAAGTCAGGGCTTTTTTTCCAAGTCAGACTGGACACGTCTCACGAAATGATTTATTTAGATACATAATGTGAAATAAAAGCAATCTTGCAATCATTCTATGTGTGTCTACGTACCAAAACTTTGAATACATTAAATACATTATTTGTACAAGGTTACATACAAGCATTGTCCATTTTCAATTAACCCTTTTAACACCAAATGTAATCATCCCCCCTCTCTCTCTCTTTCTCTCTCTCTTCTCTCTCTCTGTCTCTCTTTCTCTCTTTCTCTCTCTTCTCTCTCTCTCTCTTCTCTCCCTCTTCTCTCTCTCTTTCTCTCCTCTCTCTCTCCTCTCTCTCTTTCTCTCTCTCTCTCTCTCTCTCTCTCTCTCTCTCTCTCTGAGAAAATATGCAATCTATGTCAGAAAAGCTTGGTCTTATCATCAATACTTGAAAAACAAAAATCAAGGTTTTTTGGAGAGAGGGATTTCTGGGTCCGGGAGAAAAGAGGACTTTGCGAGAAGGTGAGCTGGAAGTGGTCCTTTTTTGTTTTATAACTAAGCTGTCCGTTGGTGCTGCTTTTATGTCCAAGCTGTGAAAGCTAAGAAGAAAACTGTCCATGTACTGGACGAATAAAATGCATTGAAAAGGCTCATATGTTTGCTTGCAAGCATTTTGTGAATGTTGATACGCACTCTTCACATAAACGTACATTGTGTTGTGGCGAATGAGGCAGGTATCCCTTGTACATCAACAACACGGTTCGAGCTGTTAAGTTTTGGCTGAGGATGTGCGCATGCCGATTGAGAGATTGCCGAAACAGGCATTCCTCGTGTTGCTTGATAAGAAAGTAGATGAAAATTTTAACTGGAATACACCAGTGGACCTATGCCTAGCCAGACTGGGTTTTACATCTGTGTGGAAGAACGGTGGAAAGGAGAACGAGAAGGAATTCAGTTTTGCACTCCAACTAAGACTACGAACCTGTAACTAACAAGACTGGAACAAACTATCTGGCAGCGATAGAGTCATTCTGTTTGACTCCTTTAAAGAACCCTACAATGGAAAAGCTATCTAAACTACATAACTCAATGAAGTCTAGATATGTATTTGTTTATTTTACAGTGGGAAACAATTCCCCTAGAGCAAATCTGAGATGCTCAAATGAATATTGCATTAGATCCTGTCCACTCCGTAAACACATTGAAGATGAACGTACTTTTTAAATACAATGCAAAGTTTATAATGATCTGACACAGAAATATATTTTAAAACATACACAATGATCGAAAAATGTACATGCAACACAGTTAATAGATGGGCATGACATACACACCCATGACGTTGCGATGTGCATATACTAAGCATACAAGTTTCGCGTGCAGAAAATAAACCAAGATGAACACCCTAGGCAAAAGCAACGAAATGAATCAATTTCAGTCAAACTCGAAAACTACAAAACTTACAGATAATGTTCACCTTGCCTCTTGAGCAGTTAACATATGGACACAGCAGTGAGAGCACGGAAATTAAAGTCTGGACTAAGTTGTGTTTTTTTCTGACAGAGCGATGTGAAGGTCGACGTGCACATCAAGGAAATAACCACCTCGCCTGTTTCATTGTTTGCATCTGCATGAATTTCTCCGTTTGTTCTTCTCCTGTGGTAGTGTGTGGCGCGTGTTGTGTTACAAAATGTGATTCTAGAGGACAAGAGGAACGACCCTTTCTACGTCACCAATGACGTCAACCAATGACGTCATATACAGTCGCAATTTACTTGACTGTAGAAATAAAAAACGGACAGAGACTCTAACTTCCTTCAACAGATCTCAAGTTGGAATTAGTTGCAGCCATGCAGGAAGAATTCTATGGAAAGTTTTCCTCTGCACTGCACACTGGAGCACCCACATTTGCTGAAACAGGATCTCTTACCTACCGATCTCTTTGCCATTTCCAGTTGTTAATCACAATGAAGAAAACTAGAATCGTAATAGTCTCTGATACGAGCTCTGTCAACGTGCACCAGAAGTGGGCACTACTACCCACGCGAGTAGGATGCGCCTGCGAAGTGCCGACCTCGCGTCGGCGAGTCAGGAGTCTGGTCAACATAGAGTCCGTGTTATGAATAAAGGAGAGACCTGATGCCATCGCCTTCCCAACTGCTGCCTTCCTGGGGGGAGTGGAGGGGGAGAGACACACCGACTGTATGCCCCTTCCTGCTCGAGCTATATACCAGGCCATCACTGCACACCATCTTTCACATGTGTAGCACCTCCTTGGGGAGGTAGAAAGGGGAGACAGGACAACTCAAGATGACCAGTCTCTGGGGAAGCTGGCCTACAGCTGGGACAGGCTGATGGACTCAGGGCTGGGGTGCGTTTCTTAGGCAAGGTACACGCCTCGAGGGCTAGCCGAGGGCAAGCAAGACATCTGAGAAACGGCCAATCATTAATTATCAAGGCGAAAGGCCGAGAGAGCATAACTGCGTCCTGGCGACAGAGTTGGTGAAGAAGTTGCCGATAGACGAATCAACTGAGGATGCAGATATCACAGCAGTTTTTTCACTTGATAGAACATACCATGGTGACACCTCAAATGGCACCGGAACTATTTCAACGAAAAGAAAAAGAAAGCAACCCGGCTTTAATTATAGAGAATTTTGTCGAAAACGTACCTCGATACACTTCGATCAATTCAATGACATCATTCAAAGAGTAAACATGTACGGTGCTTCGTGTATACAAACGATGATAAATTTCGACAATGTTTGTCCAGAAAATACCCTGTACAAATACTCCTCAAAATATATAAATGAACACTCGAAAAGCAAACACTTCCGTGTACGTGCACTTTTCTATTCTCAGACAGTGATAAGCACAAAGGACATTTGGTATAAAGACAATTATTTCATAAGACGAGGATCTCGGGTCCCAACACCAGTGTGACATCCATCTAGCAACTCCACTCTCACAGACGTCCTTCACACACGTCACTATGGTTTCCGACGTTGGGACGAATTGTTCCTTTCCTCAGAGTAGTTTGTTGTGGTGAGACGGTGGACAGCGCTATATGAGAATGATTTGACTTTGAGAAAACTTTCATATCGATTACCTCATACAGTGCTTGACGGCGTCATATTCAGTTCTGGACCGCGTGATGATTTTATTTTGAGAGAGGGGTGAGGTTGGTCTCGGGCGAGATGTTGGACGTTGAACGCGAGTGAAACTGAAACACGGATGGAATTGAAACGATCCCCGATCTCAGAATGATGCGTCTGAGCCTCCCTAATCAGACACCACTCTTGGTGGAGACTTTGAGTGTTGAATCGGCACAGTGTTGGCTGGCCATCGCTACCTACAGGAAGAAGACCGGTTGAGGTCTGCCCTCTATATCTGATGGACTCCAGCTCCGAGTCGCCCTGGTCTCCTTTGATGACCCAGGATGATGCCGTCCCAACCCTCCCTTCTCCCAATACCCACACCTTGTGTCAGTCGTCACCTCACCCATTGAACAACAACCGCCAGGGTCAACGGTCCTGACCTCTTCAGCATTCTTGAACTCTCTCTTCCCAGATAAGGTAAACTTTTTAGTATAGGCTGGCTGGCTAAGTTAGGATTGAGTAAATATTTAGCAATCATTATCTATATTTTTAATCATTAGTAAAGTCAGTTACATTGTGGATGTCTGCTTTCATCTTCTCTGTTGTCCATTTCGTCCTTAACAGCAGGGAAGATGGGTAAATGTTACATGATGGTATCGTGTTTCCCTAGACAACCTATCAGTTAAAGTTAATCAGAGTACTGGTCCTGTAACAGCAACTGAGTCACTGGCTTGACCAAAGAACAAATGGAGTTTGTGGCAAACACAACTGTGCAACACACAGACAACGACAAACAGCGTAAGACGGGTCGTAGCACCTAATCAGTCCTTACCCAAAGAAGAACAATTCCTAAGCCTGTGACGCAACAAACAAGCTGTGACACAAACCTTGTGGAGAATCGATTCCAATTTTCTGAACGTTCACGACGAAAGTCAACAATCTCCTCAGGGTCTGGATCAGCAGAGTTTGGGTCATCCCGCCCTTGCATTCTCTGCACGCATGGCGACACCACCACTGCACTTTCCAAGATGGAAAGAAGACGCTGCTTGACAGAGATGGACACTAACGGCGTACAGAGCTTGCTTGCTATCCATCTTGGACGGCAGAACGGATGCCACAGAATCTTGACCATGTCTAGTTTTCTTGATGCCCACCCCACTGTTTCATTAGCAACAAATGAAGTCACAGTGTGGAGCACTGTGTACCGCTAAAACAGGAAGATGACACAAAGGATTGTTGGTGCCATGCAACGCCTGACGTGGACTGGACACAGCTCTTGTGTCAACCAGGAACTGTAAATGCCACCCCAGCTTTCCTCTCAGCATCAAAATAGGACCTGCCGCGTGGACTGATCTACTGCTACTGCAGGCAGAGGTCACCTGCCCCATGTCTGCCACCCACACAGAGTAGTTCCGAGGACGGCGTGCTGCTCCTGTCAATGTCGGGTGGAAGGCAAAACAGTGTGACGCTGTATCAGCATCAGACATTGTACTGGATGAAACAGTTCTATTGTGAGGAATGAACCCAGCTCCAGTTAATTCAAGAAAGAAGCTCTGGCATCTTTTTCTCGGTACAAAAATTGTACATGCAACACAGAAAGACAAGAAGATCTGCTCACGACGTCAGTTTAGATGAGGTGGAGAGGCAGCCTTTCTCCATACCACGGCCTCCACAGCTGGAGTCAGACCCAGTAAGGGAGACAGACACAGTGACGGTTTTAGTACACGGGTCGTGTGCCTTTTGCTCTGAAGTAATGATCAATTCAAGTTATTAATGTGAAAATGTCTCAACAAGTATAATATAGCGTTACAAAGCAAGAACATTCACCTTTTAGATAAAACGCAAGTACTCTTAATGGTCAGAACTGTGTGGTGCTGTTGTCCTTTCATTCACTTGGCTTCTCAACTGTTTCACACTCGACCTCTCCAACGTTAGACCACAGTCCAAGACAACAGGAACATTGAGTAAATTAGGGTCGGAAGGAGGTCCAGTCTGCAAACACTCAGAAGACAGACAACAGACACGGAACGATGGAGCCAGTACCGAGGCAGTTCAGCGCAGCCCTTTCTTACCACCAGCTCTGACTAGGGGCCCTCGCTAGCTCCAAGGAAGTCCACTTGGCCTTGGTCCCCAGACCTGGCCTGACACGTTTCATATTGTACAGAGATTATAAACAATCTTTGAAAATGAGATGTATCTTCATAACCTGAATCGAAAGGTTTTCAGTGATGAATGGATACTCTTCCGTATTAGGCATGAGTGAATTAACAGTGCATAAACAAAGGTATTGCGATGAGAATTGTGAAAACCTGTGTCCAGGTTTTAATGAAAAAGAGGAAGACGAACGTTTTCTTCAGTACTGCCCACCACATGAAGACATTCGAATGAAGTATGTAATACCACATGTTCAAAACAACGGTGTAAAACCACTTGTAGAGTTGTTCTCTGCAAAAGAGTCATGTTATTCGAGCTGTCAGTATTTATCTACACTACAGTTTTAAAAGAGCACAAGCTACTGATTCTGCAGTGAATAATTCTGTATTTGTATAATGTAAACATATTTCATTAATGAAGTGAAGCTTCTGTCTAACGCACGAGTGATACGCTGTCGCATTAGTTGTATCAGAAGATTCATGTTTGCTATGTAATATAATGCTACCGATTGTTATGGGCCAATAAACTGTTTTGGTGTTGTTCTATCTCTCCCTATCTCTCTCTATCTCTCTCTCTCTCTCTCTCTCTCTCTCTCTCTCCATGCTCCAAATCCTGTAGTGTATGGTGAAATTGGCAGAAACCCAATATAGAACAACGCGTCGATCCGAGCTGTAAAACAGTGGTTGAAAGCGTTATAAATAGATACCTCAAGGTATCCCTTTAAAGCATACAAGTTGATGTCATTATCTGGTCATAATGAAACATGGGCTGACATGATAAATATATTGCTGTACAGGTATGACTTCGGTACTAGATGGGAAAATCAAAGTGTAAGAGTGAAAGTAATTTCTTGCGGGAGCTAAACAAACCGCATGTTGTACGAATACAGACGCAGGTGGTTTAAATCTCTAGCGAGAAGCAGCAGATATGACTTCTACAGATTGTTTAAGTCTGCCTGGGAGAGAGAAAACCACCTACTTGTACTTGAGAAGAAAATGTTTCGTGATGTATTCATCAATTTTCGTGTTGGTTTTAGTGAGCTATTTACCCACAGATTCATATATATGAATGATATTTATTGTAATTCACTTTGATGTCCTGCATGTTCGGAATTGGATGAAATGAAAAGTCACTTCTTGCTTGAGTGTCCAGTGTTTCAAGACTCGAGAGAAAAATACCTAAGTAAGTTGACATATGCAGCCAATGATGTCCAATTTATTCTATTCACAGAAGAAACAAAACATGTCCGCCAAGCATCCATATACTTGTATTGTGCCTTTAAAATGAGGAGGGAGGCAGTCGGTATTGCCATTGTCAATGAAGCTTATTATGTTTGAGCTGATTGTGACGGGCCAACGGCCCAACAATAAACTTTCGTTCGTTTCGTTCGTTCGTTCTCCCTCTGTCTATCTCTCTTTATGTCTCTCTCTCAATGGCACAGTTGCTTAAAATCATGTGGAACTTGCATATAATGAGCCCCAAAGTAAACCTTAAAATGTTCGATGCCCAGGCACAACCACTTTTGCTGTACGGCTCAGAGCTTCGGGGCATATATAAAAGGTCAAATGTAGAAAAGGCACATTTGTTTGCATGCAAGCGCTTCCTCAGTATAGACATTATGTCACCCAATAGCGTGTACTTTGGAGAATTAGGACGATACCCTTTGGTTATCAATAGCACTGTTAGAGAAGTCAAATACTGGATGTGACTATGTAAAATATCAGAAACTAGACTCCCAAAACAGGCTTACTTAGTTGTTGTCAAAAATTAATTTACCTAAAGGGAAGAACTGGGTATGATCAATTGAAGAAACGTTGTCAAACCATAAGTTTGCATATAATGTATATGGCAGAAAGGGGAAACTGTGCATAAAAAGACTTTTTTAACGTTCTCTAAAGCGACATTTACGTGACTGTTATCAACAAGAATAATATGAAAAAATTCTGCAATAGTTAGAGATTTACCCTCTACCGTTCTTTCAAATTCCGACTCTTACTGTGAAAGTTATCTTAGTGACATTAACTTTAAAAAAAAAACTCTGAGATGCTTTTGTACGCTTCCGATTGGGTAGCAATAGTCTCAGAGGGAACGCGAGGTCAAGGGTTGAAAATGTAGACCTGCATTGTCCATTTTGTGAGGAGGATGAAACTGAGATTCATGTTTTACTTAAATGCCATGCATACACTGATTTGAAAGAAAAGTGTCTTTCAAGACATGTGTTCAAAAATGTGTATGCTAGCGTGTCCAGTTAAATTGCAGGCCAAGAAATACGAAAAACCAGGGATGTCGCAATGTTTGTATTTTCTGCTTTTAAACGTCGAGCATAGAAAATGTTCCATAGATAGAGTTATGTGTTTGTCTAATTCACACTGCGGGTTTGTGCTTGTGAAGGCATAAAACGCTTCTATCATTCTTGAAAACATTTACTGACACATCTCTTTGACTGTACATAGAATTCACAAATGTAGTCATCGTGATTTGACATGCAGGTTATCAATCCATTAATGAGTAGTGAGTACTCATCACTACTTTTAGGGTCTTTAATTTCGCTTGTAAATGTATTTTTTCTATAGTTATTCATTGCTACACTGTTTTAAAGTTTGTAAATATAGGATAACATCAGATGGGTCGTCGGCCGATTAGAGATCAATCAATTAGTCAATAAGTTAATCAATCAGTCAATCGATATGTCTCTGTCTGTCTCTCTCTCTCTCTCTATGTGTCTCTCTGTCTGTCTCTCTCTCTGTCCCTCTCTGTCTCTCTCTGTCTCTCTCTGTCTCTCTCTGTCTCTCTCTGTCTCTCTCTGTCTCTCTCTGTCTGTCTCTCTCTCTGTTTCTTTTACCCCTTTCGGAGCCCATAAACAACCTCTTTAGTGGTGATGTATAGCCTGTTGAATTTATCGATGGCCACAACTGAGCTTGAGTTGATGTGTTCTTTTCTTTCTTTTTCAGCCGGTGAGTGCCTCTTAATTGGTTTCCTCGCTTCATGATGTGTGATGACGCCACCACGAGCTATGTGAAACCTTTCTAACCTCTCTTCCAGAAGTGTATTTCTTCTCATTGCTTGTGTTTGAAGACATGACCGTCTGCTTTTTAGATGTATGTTGCTATTAAGTAGCACGACAACACTAGATTATTCAAAATGTATTAGCAAAAAATGATTCTTTTGTCCAGAGGGTCCGAGCAGAACTTGGATTTTCATGTGTTGTAGCTCATGTGTCATAGTGAATGTAGCAGATTTCGAGTTGAGTTTCAGTGCACACAATCTTCCCTTCTTTGAACGTAATAGAAGAGTATGGCAAAGTCTTGTGTAAGGAAGACCCTGGCAGCAGGGTTATTTTTCTTTCATGCTTCTTCCTGCGAAGTAAGGCCAAAGGGACGGTTGATACAAAGAAACTAATTTCTCAAGGCAATGATCTCGAGCCTCAACACCAGTGTGACATTCATCTAGCAACTCCACTCTCACAGACGTCCTCCACACACGTCACTATGGTTTTCAACGTTGTGACGAATTAGTCCTTTCCTCTTTGGACCCATGCAACGACGCAAAGGAAAAACTGAGAAACAAATACCTTTGGCAAATATACACTGTTAGCTCACGAGCGCTCCTTGCATTTAGAAAGTTTTTGTTGGCAACTGAATCAATAGCTTTATCAAAGAAGAAACGGAATTTGTGGCAAACACAACTGCGCAACACACAGACGACGACAAACAGCTTTAGACGAATCGTAGCGCCTAAACCGTCCTTACCCAGAGAAAAACAATTCCTAAGCTTGTGACGCAACAAACAAGCCTTGTGGAGAATCGAATCCCATTTTCTGAACGTTCGTGACGAAAGACAACATTCTCCTCAGGGTCTGGATCAACAGAGCTTGGGTCAACCCGTCCTTGCAGTTTCTGTACAAGGAAGCATGGCGACGCCAGCCTAGATGAGGTGAAGAAGTTCTGGCTTTTTTTTTTCTCTGTACAAAAACTGAACATGCAACACAGAAATACACGAAGATCTGCTCACGACGTCAGCCTAGATGAGGTGCAGAGGCAGCCTTTCTCCATACCACGGCCTCCACAGCAGATCCCGTCACTGACAGCTGGAGTCAGACCCAGTAAGGGAGACAGACACAGTGACGGTTTTAGTACACGGGTCGTGTGCCTTTTGTTGTGAGGTAATGATCATGGTGTCAATTCACATTTGGTCCGTGAAAATCTGTTGAGAAATGTAATTTGCTGCTAACAAAGCAAGAACATTCACTCTTTAGATAAGAAATAGGTTGGGAGTGTGGATGAGGCAGCTGCATCGTAGCACAGATGATGTAGAGTGCAACGGAACGCAGGGTATTACTTTTACAAATAGCAACAAGAGAGGTAAATCGCCGATGAATTCTGCCGTCTCTTTTGCACGGGCGAATGTTTTGTACGCTATGTAATTTGCAGAATGAATAAGAACGACCCACCTGCAAAAATACCTCGTACAGCTGCAAATATGTCGCTTGTCGGGAGAGATTCTTCACAAAAACATGTGTGATAGCTTTGGCCACACAATCCTTTCTTAATGGAAGAAAACGTCTGTATTGTCTCTGACAGGTAGATCATTGTGCTCTGCTTTTCATAGGAGACCCCATGCCTCTGCACACCTATAGTCCCTGGTTTGACAGTCGGGAGACGATGGAACAACAGTCGGAACACCAGCCGTCCACAGATGCTGGGATCCGTCCCCCAAGGCATGTGCTGCACTGGATCACGCGAGAATTGACAAGAAATGATTCCTTCAAATTTGTGGCGTGACATCTAACGGAGGATGGTCCTCATCTGCATTCGGTTAGCAAAAATTCGTCGAGAAATCAAGTTATGTCACATGATTTTCTTTGAATAACAGAGAAGATTTCTTCAAATTTGTGGAACACCTCGATGGCGTCTTCGCCACCAGTTTGAATCTGAATACTTTCCTGACAAATGATGTTTTATCGACTATAGTCATCTACAACACTATGGATTCATCTCACAGCATTAGAATAAGAAAGGCTTTCTCCCGTGATTCCACCGTCTCTGTTTGGACTTCCGTGTCGTCGAAACCAGTGGAAGGGAGGCAACTCTTCAGGGAAGGCCACCGTCCTCCATCCATCACGTGTCCTTGACAAACAGTGGCGCTCTTGTCTCAAGCCCCGTCCACACCTCTGGACTCTGTGACGTAGGTGGAGGAGGGGACCTCGGTCTCCATGGCGACCAGCCACAGCAATCTCGACGTCTGCGTTGGTGAGGAGACAGGAAGCAGTCACGCCATGATGGTCTGAGGCGACGGACACTGTAGTGGTGGCACTGCTTGACAGCACTGGGTCTCCAAAGGGACAGGAACGTGCCTGAGGTAGTGGCAAGAACAAAAACATTCGTTTGAAAGGGTCAGCAGCCTGTTCCGAGTAAAAATAACAACTCAAAATGTTAAACGAATTGAACGTATTAAAGCTACACGTCTTGCCAATTAACGGTTGGTGTGAAGGAAAAGAATCGGTCTATGACGCAGTGCAACCAGCAGGAACGGGTTTCAGAGACCAAGCACGTGATCAATCCGCAAAAAAAAATTTTCTTTAGATCTGGAAGAGAGAAAAAAAAACACTAAGAGAAAACAAACTGCATGAAACAAAAGTATTTTGAAAAGAAATATGAGTTAAAACTTCTTTCCTGTCACAGATGGGTAATCAAAGGCATGATGACATCATTCAAGCGTCATAAAGGAGTAAGGTCCATCAGACCAATTTATTTAGAATCTGAAACAAAGAAGGGATTTTGGGTTCCACACATCACCTGACAACTCAAACTGGCAGGACCTGTACTACATTGTACAATCACAAAAAAACAGTCAATGGGGTTAGCATTTGGATGTGTAATGCAGGAATAGTTTTCCCTGGAAAATGGCAACACTAGCACGTTCTGACTGGTGTGCATCCATCACAGACAAAAGTTTCAATGAATTTTTTGTGACAAAAGACGATTTACTGCTGCCCGAGATGTTGAAAAACAAAAAAGAACCAAGGCACTGGTCCGGGCTCAGAAAGACAACACAAAACAGGTTGTCAACGTTTCGGGTATTGCACCCTTCATTAGGACAGACACCAAAAAATGACAACAGACTCAACTTTGCGACCAGTATATGCAAACGAAGCTATGAATTGTTCGAGGTTGGGCGTATTGAAAAGTGAACAGATTTCAATTTGATGAGCAGAAATTGAGGCAATCAAGGTAGCATGTGGATGTGAAACTCGGGTTACATGGAAGAGGGGAAGGGTGGAGGTGCCGATATAACAATAAATATAACAAATACATCTTTTCTCACACGGATCAAACGTACAAATCGTTTAGCGGTTGATTCATCCGGGAGGCTGCTGATTAAGTGGGTCATTTCTTTTCTCTTCTCCTCAGAGCATACGTCGATAAATCATTTGTTGTTCGGTTATTGGTACATTTGAGAAGAAAGCTACAATCTCTACTTGTTTGTACATGACGTACTATGTACCTCTCTCTGAGATCGGCATATTTACTGCAGTTCAACAGAAAATTTCTCTCAACTTCTATCTCGTAACATTTTCGAAAGCACATGAATGCATTTCTAAACTTTCAAATGGTCTGATAAGTTAGAAATGTTTCCTGACCAATTACGTTTTTGATGTCAGATTACAACGAACCTTTGTTGCTGCTAAAGTGTTTTTCATCCAACGTCTGCCGAGAATAACCCTGCAGACTTTGCTTTATTTGCTTTATACATTGCTTTTCGTTCCCTGCACTACTGTTCATTACCATAAATATATGCAAAACGTAGCTTGCGCAACGTATTCGGAACCAATCAGGACCAGCTCTTGTTGTCGGGGATGTTGTAGTTTTGCAACATTACATAAACTTGTTTAGATACTCTATGTAACAACATTTATGACAGTTTTAGCCAGTATTTATCTGTTCCAATGGTGATGTTAATTAATTTGGGGTACATACAAACACACACACACACACACACACACACACACACACACATATACAAACACACACACAAACACATACAAACACAAACACACACACACATATCAACAGGTTTTTATTCACCAAAATTGTACAATATCGACACATGATGGATAAAAACATACACTTTAAATTTAGAGCCGTCATGTATGAGTCCACAGTCTGTCACAAGGATGGAACACATAAAAAAACACACACACACAACCACACCCATACACACACACACAACCACAAACATACAAACACAGACACACACACACACACACACACACGCACACACACACACACACACACACACACACAAGCACACACACACACACACACAAGCACACACACACACGCACAAACACACACACACACAAACACACACATATACACACACAAACTAACATACACATATACACACACCCACATATCCACACACATATGAACGTATGCATGCACACACGCAGGCAGGCACATAGGCAGGCAGACAGCCAAGCAGGCAGCCAAGCAGGTAGGCAGGAAGGCAGCCAGGCTGGCAGGGAGGCAGGCAGTAAGATAGAGGTAGAAAGAGTGACACATGAACTCACATTCATGAATTAAATTATACAAAACGACCAACTGAGACGTACACAGGCACATTGGCAAACACACACAAACACACATACACACACACAAACACACATACACACACACAAACACACATGCACACACACACATATACACACACACACACACACATACACACACACACACTCAAGTAGAGACACAGACAAACTTACACAATAACAAAACGCACACACGAACACATGCGCAAAGCTAAATACATACAAACACCAACACACACACACGCGCGCGCGCGCGCGAACGAACGCACGTGCACAGGCACACACACACAAACGAACAAACGAACAAGCAAACAAACGCACATGTAAACACACATATTTATATACAACAATGACAAACACGCATTTGCACTCGCATTTACACACACATACACACACATATAGACGCAAACGCAGACACACATACACACACATACACACACACAAACACGCACACACGCCTGCACGCACACACAAACAAAAACGCACACTCGCTAACGCACGCGCGCACACGCACACACAGTCTCAAATATCAGAATACAAAAACAAGCACTGACACGCACAAACACTTACACGCACTCACATAGGCAAAAACATACATTCACACACTCATACACACAAACAGAAACACACACACGCGCGCGCGCACACACACACACACACACACACACACACACACACACACACATGTACACACACACACGTGCACACACACATGTGCACACACACACACACATGTACACACACACATGCACACACACACATACACACACACTTACACATGCATACGCACAAGCACACGCGCTCATCTGCACTCACACACACACACACACACACACACACACACTCACACACACACACACACACACACACACACACATGCTCACAGACACATGCATACAAACAGGCACCCGCTCACATATGCACTCACACACACACACACTCACACACACGCAGATACACATTTGCACACACACACACACACACACACACGCACACACACACACACGCGCGCACAGACACAGGTACACTCACACATGCGCGAGCGAGCGCCCGCTCGCGCGCGCGCACACACACACACACACACGCACGCAGACACACACACACACGCACACACACACACACACACACACACACACACACACACACACACACACACACACACACACACACACACACACACTTTCTTCGTCGAATTTTAGAAAATAAAAAAGCGAAATCCTATTGTACAGAAACATACGTCAGTTAATCTTGCTGTGAATACTGCAACAGTTGATGGAGAGATGTGAACTTTGGCCGCCATTGTGAGTGGTGCCAGCTGGGCAGTGATTCTGTCATTCTCAAAGAACTCTTGCCTTTTAATTGTGTGCTGCCATGTTGAATTGTGGAAACTTTCCCTGATTTCCATTTATGCCTTTTGAAATACCAACATCTACACCCTTGAAACTGACGTGTGAGATTGTTTTGATAACCTTCACTAATTTTTGTTATTTTCGTTTACTTTCAGACACCTGAGGAATTTCAAGCAGTAAGTGCAGTCCCATCTTATTTGTGCTGGTCAACTGCATGGTCCGTCTCTCCCGCTTACAACCTCTGCGTGTACATTGATTCAGTGAACACGTAACAAAGTAGAAATCGCCTTAGAAAAAAACAATGAAGACGGGTAGTTGTTTATTAAACACACACAGAAAAGCACAGGGGAATGTGATTAGTCTGTGCTTTCCTTTCACCACTTTCAACAATGGACGGTGGAGTCTCTTTTCCAGCTTAAAGGCAGGAAATGACGCTGCTGAAGAAAGTGTGACATCTTTTAATCTTAGAAAAAGATGTGTGGATTGTCAGCTGTTCTAAAAAAGAAAAACTGCATCCTGGCACTTGACATTCACAGTACCTGGCGAGAGCTGGGGCAAGCACACTGACGTCACACGTGCTGTGACCAGGGGCCACATCCAGGCTTGCTCTGCAAGGACTGTGCTGTGTCTGTAGCGCCATGTTCGTATGTAGAGCTCCTGACTGCCTCTTGCTCCAGTTTCTGCCACCACTGGCTTTGTCTGAGTGTCAGGGACAAGGCTGGCTGCAGCGGCGTTGAAACAATGAAAAGGACGTCAGAGCACGGTCCGATTCCTCAAATCACCCCGCTCTCGAACGCTTTGTCCAACTCTTTCCACGTCTATCTTCCCCACTGTCATCCCCCAAGCTCTAGTCTCTACTGTATCCCACACTAAAACCTTGTCTCAATGGCAGTCTGTATTGTAGTCCTCCGCTGTCTTGTCTCACTTCTAGTCTGTACTGCAGTCCACCCTACTGTCTCGTCCCACTTGTAATCCACCCCACAGTATTATCGCACTTGTAGCCTGTACTGTAAACCACCCGAATGTCCAACTTGTGGTCTTTATTGTAGTCAACTCCACTGCCTTCTCCTGCTTTTATTTTAAATTGTAGTCCTTATCAGTGTATTGTCTCTCTTGTAGTCTCTACTGTAGTCCACCTCGCTGCCTTGTCCCAATATGAGTCTGTACTGTAGTCCACATCTCTTCCTTATCTCAGTATGAGTCTCTCTTGTAGCCCACCTCGCAGCCTTGTCCCATTATGAGTATGCGCTGTAGTCCACCTCACAGCCTTGTCCCATTATGAGTCTGTGCTGTAGTCCATCTCACAGCCTTGTCCCATTATGAGTCTCTACTGTAGCCCACCTCACAGCCTTGTCCCATTATGAGTGTGTGCTGTAGTCCACCTCACAGCCTTGTCCCATTATGAGTGTGTGCTGTAGTCCACCTCACAGCCTTGTCCCATTATGAGTGTGTGCTGTAGTCCACCTCACAGCCTTGTCCCATTATGAGTGTGTGCTGTAGTCCACATCTCTTCCTTATCCCATTATGAATCTCTACTGTAGTCCACCTCACAGTCTTGTCCCATTATGAGTCTCTACTGTAGTCCACCTCTCTGACTTGTCCCAATTTAGAGTATGTAATGTAGTCCACATCATTGACTTGTCCCACTTGTATTCTGCAATATAGTCTACCTGCGTATAATAGTATCGGTGCAATCTGTGAATTAAAAAATCTGATAAACACTTCAAAGGACACCCGTTTTATTATTCTCAATGACCGAGTTAGTTGTACAATTCCGGGCTTTGCTCTATATGCCAAGTCTTTAAGTGACCTATTTCTACAGAGTCTTGTAGTGATTACCTGCTCCTCCTCCTGCTCCTCCCCCCCTCCCTTACCCTCCTCTTTTTCCTCCTCATCGTCCTCCTCCACCTCATGTTCCTCCTCGTCCTCGTCGTTTTCGTCCTCGCCGTTGTCGTTCTCCTCCTCGTCCTGCTCTTCCTTTTTCGCCTCCTTCTCCTCATTCCATGCTTTCAGTTTTCATGTTTCTCCTCTCTCCTCCTGATTCTTCAGCCTTTCAAAAGGCTACCTTTTTCTTTGCCTTCAAATCGCTCTTACTTCCCCACTTTACACTCCCTATCCTCCTTGCCATCTCACTATCTTTTCCTTTTCTTTGTCATCATTTTTCTTCTTGTTTTGCTTCTTTTCCTTGTCTTCTGTTTTATTAGTTTTCTTTTCCTAGTTGTGCTCCATTGTTTTTATTTGTTTCTGCCTCTCATCATACACCTTCTTCTGTTTCTTCCGTGTTTTCTTTCGTCTCCTCGCTACTGTGACTGCTTCGTGTAAGCTCCATCGAATTATGTTCCTCCTCTTTCCATGATTTGTCTTTTCCTTATCCTCTGTCCACTTTTCATTCTCTTCCTGATGTTGCTCCTGTTCCTTTCCACTACAACTTTGTCCTCCGTATCCTCTTTCTCTCTCTGCTCCTCCATCTTTTTGCTCTCTACATGTGACTCAGTCTCCGTTTCTTTTTGTGGTACAGATTCCTCCATGTTGTCTTTTGTAGTGTATCTTTTTTATCTTTCCTTCTCCTTCTTCCCCACCTCTACCTACTTCATCCTCTACCTCTAACTTCTACTCCTCTCTGTCAAAAGAAATAAAAAAAAACTTGATCGCTTGGATAGGCTGGGTCTCGTCACAATCGGATTTGTTTTATGACACTGTGTCGGTTATTTCGACCTTCTCGTCTTTGGCCGTGTTGACCGCTTAGGAGATGTGATACACAAGGGGGTTTTTCACTACTAACCTACCCCCCTCTCGTCGTGCTCAATGTGGTCCGGGGAATCCCGGACAAACACTCAGCACTCTAGCCAGTAAGATGCCTGCTTACGCGAACAGGTGTCATCATCTCCGGATTTACCTGCGCGAACCGTGAACCCTCTAGAGAGGGAGGGAAATCACTCCTCCCGACCCATCTACCGGTGTGTACGGTAGCGCAGGTGTGGGTGCGCCGGATGTCGGTGGCTCGTCCGCGTCCTCTGTGCCTTCTCTCCAGTACAAAGTATGCGTTACTTTACCCTCCTACCTCCTCTCTTTGGACCCAAGACCTACCCCCTTCTCCAACCCCCCCCCCCCAACCCCACCTCCCTCATCAAACTTTACTCCCACGTCCTTCCACCCAACCCCCCTCCCCCCATTCCCTCGTTTCTCAAAATAAGTTTTTCGCGCCCCCGCCATTAGACTTTGGAATACAAAGCGAATGGTTGGTGTTGGAAGGTTGAAGGACATGGAGAGCCTGGTGCTTGCGGAGATCCTAAAGAAAAAGGAGCGTGGTTAGGGGAGGAGGGCATGGAGAAAGACAGGTGGTTGAGATGAATGGGGAAAGGTGAAGGGAGGGAGGGGTGGGAAAGGGGTGGAGGCGAGGCTGGGTGGGGGATGAGGGGGGTAGGGGATGTAGGGCGGGGGTAATGGAGCTACTGGAGGATAAGATAGACAGATATCGAGAGACTGTTCCAGGCAATGATTAAAGAACATATATATTCACTGTAAACTCGCAAATTAAATTAATATTTTTGGTGTTTGAACGTTTTGGTATCAAACCTTTTATGTAGCGCTAACGACAAAACGAAGTTCTCGTTGAAGGGACATAGTAATGATGATTCTGTATGCAGCATACACACCAACACGCCCCCTCCATGACCCAGCTCACGTCTGTTTGTAACTGTGTATCACATACGTCGTCATCCCATTTCTCTCCTTTCTACCGCCATCCCAACCCGCCAACACTCTGCACAAATGGGCGTGAACTCACATTAGCATGCATGCATGCATGAACGCACCTACACGCATATTTACACACGGCGCACACATGAGGATGTACACTTACATGCGCACATTCACATAAGCTCCCACACATATGCGGGCATACATGTCCATATGCATATAGTACACAAGCATTCATGCACGCATGCTCGCATTCTGAACGGACGTATGCACCGGTGCGCACACCCATGCGTACGTAAAGTGGATATCACACATGGAGCCATACTCGTTCCACTTCAAGTTGCCAATGGACCCATGCTTGCAGGCATAAACGAATGCATGCACACACACACACACACACACACACACACACACACACACACACGCACATACATACACGCGGACAAATGCACGCACATACAAACACCAACATCTTCATTCCACCTCCATCTTCCACTGAACCCGTCTCGCAGGGAAGCACATCAGATCTGTTTCCATGATGTCAACTTTCCATTTCCCAGTCCTCCATCACTTCTTTTCTCCTCTTCCCTCGCCACCCCCAGCCCCTCCCCTCCTCTCCTGATTCGCTCCCTCCCTCCCCCCCCCCCCCCCCCATTCAAGCCCCACCCCCACCCCCTACTCATCCCGGACCCCCCAGAAATGCGGACCGGAAACTCCCAGAGTGCCTACAGCAGTGGCACCGTGCTTTTTTGGCTGGCTGCACGTGCGGCTTGCCAAAAGTGCGCATGCGTCAGTGACGTAACGAGAGGCGCTTGGCTCGTTAGGTGGAGCAAGACGTGCTACAAGATGGCGTAAGATGAAGCCAGCTCGGGCGAGAGATGGTGCGAATTTCTTATCTCCACAGGGCTCGACATCCCCTTGACATCTGAAACAATGGTGGCGTAGAAGTACCACGGGTTGGCTCCGCTCCTTCGTTTCGAGGCTGCAAACAGCCGTGCAAACGGCTTTCCTCTGCGGTGCATTCCATCTTCAAGTCGGGGGGTCTTCTTTCCAAACTGCTTTCGCCAAGATGTTGGCTACTGTCAGAGACGTCTCGTCTCTAATGAGCCCTGAGCGGTTTCTCGTTATTGGATAATGCGAGGAATGCGTGTCTTTGCTGATGCCAACGCAACCATAAGGGTTAGAACTTTCTTTATTTTCCTGTTTTATTTTTCTGCTATTATTAAATCAAGACCTTGTTAACATGTTGCTTTAACACGTGATTGTAGTTACAATGGAGACGTCGTTTTTTCTAGCAAAGCTTCGAAGAGACTTCAGACTTTTATAATTTAAGACCAGCGGCCCATAACATGGAACAGTTCATCATGCGCACAATACAATATGCTGTAACATAAATCAAGAAAGTTCATTGAATACAATTTGGAACAAAAACTACATCAGTCCTAATACTGATATTGTCTATGAAGAGGCTGGCAAGAAATCGCTTTGTTTCTGCAATACATAATATAGAAACATCGTTGCTTGTCGGTTTTGTTTGTGTGCATGCCATCTATCAGTTAAAGGTAACATATCGTCTTCGCCCTTGGTGCATACTCTTTAATAAGTGTTGTCCTTAGGTGTTGGAATGTGTGGCAATACAATAAAACGTGTTTCGCGTTTTCATAGGCATTTTTGCACACTGGACAGCACATTGAATCTTTTTGCGTTGTTGCATATCTTCTATTGCTAGAGAGCTCATGCATGTAACACCGGCATTGAACAAAAGCGTATATTAATTTATGTATATTTAAGAAATCTATAGTTTTGTCTGGCTCGAACTCTTGTTTAAATATTCTGTACACTCGGTCTCGCAATCTTCATTTACTGTGCCATTCCTGTCAATAACAATCTCATAATCTTTTCTTAAAGTTTGGTACAAAGCTGTGTTCGTTAATGACATCTTTGTTAACCCATGCATATCCGTATTCTAGTTCGCACAGTCGTCAATCCTCAATCTTGTCCAGTTTAATTCGGGGTACAACATTATATTTGTTAGCATATGGTAAGTCTGCTTTAGAAGCCTGCTATCAGGTAATTTGATGAGTCTTAAACAATAGTTGAGGGCTTTAGTAGCAGAGTTGACCAAAAGTGGGTACCTTCCTAGCTCAGTAGTTGGGTGCTCTACAGTCACAATTCAAGAATCTCTTCCATGCAAAGAGGTGTGCTTTTTTCAACGCGGTCATACCTTTGCAAACCCCATACTTCTGAGGCATGTAGTAGGAAACTTCGAAGAGAGAATAGCACTTCGGATCTATGGCTTGGATTCGATGGAGAGATACTTAATCTTACTGTGTCTGATCAACTATGACAGCAACATGTTGTAAACGTCAGATGAAAATAGGAGGCCATTAAACAGCGATTCCGTGCTGGCAAAATGCTGTTTGATTGCTTTTACATGCAAGCGTCTTGACGCGCCTATAGATGAAGTATATAGTATATGTTTGTGGATATTACCATGTTTCTTTGTTTGTCTGTTTGCCTGTTTCTTCCCAAGTCACTGGTGACAGGCTCATCAGTGACATGTATGCGTCGCTAAACAGATCTGTAAGAAGTGGCCATAACGTGGGGCGTATCCGTCTGCCTCGGCAAAAAAAGACACAAGAAAACGAGTCACGGGGACGAAGCTATATTAGCGGTGTCTGTATCCCGTTGATTTCTATTTTATCTGCTCTGTGAATCTCAAATGGAGATTTCTAAAGAAGGGTGTGGTGTCAGAAAGAACAGACTGAGCCATAAAGATCAAAAGACTTAATTTGCTGCGAAGCTCATAAACGAAGCGAAATTACCAACCATTGACAGCGCTAGACAGCAGGGTTCCAACTGTATCGAGACCCACAGCGGACGGAGACATCTTCTCCGCTAGATCTTCCCCTCGGCCACAAACGCACCTGCCACCTCCATTTTCACTCCCCACGGCTGGTTCATCCGAAGGGAGCTTGCAGGAGCTTCGGGGGTGGGGTGGGGTGGGGGGTGGGGGTGGGGATAAGGCCGTTGATCCGGGCTCCGGCCCCGAAGACTGCATCACTGCGAGAGGTCCCACTACGACCAACATGCCCGGGGTCCTGAACTCCGCTCCCGAGTCTTTACGAGCGGTAATTTTTCTTCGGCCTGGGTGGCAAGACTCGTTTTGGGAGGATCTTGATTTACTTGATCGTCTGCACCCAGGGTGCCGAGGGACGCTCGCGCCGTTATGGACATCGGCGGGCACGCTCTTCGGCAAAGTCCGGATATTTCCGTCTCGTCCATCGTAGGCAAGTGGGGAAAACGACTGGCGGCGCCCCACGGGGTCCATGGCCCAGGAATTGCAACTCCGGGTGCCCCAGCCAGGGAGGCGGCGAGGAATCAATAAAGACGCAGTAAAACCCGCAAACTGTGCGCCCCTCCATTCCTTACAGCGACAGCTCTCAAAGCAATTTATGGCGTGGCAATCTTCCACTCCCTCCGTCTCAACACGACGCCGCACTTGCAGCAAAATGCGACAGTGAAGCTCCACGCCGCCATTAAGGCGACGAAAGTTTATCGTGGGCTCCGTAATCCAGGGGAAACCGTGGATGCGCCAATTTTCAATTCTCCGAGGTCTATAAAGCGACTGATGAACTGATCTCTTGATGCCGCGTCATCCGCGAGGAGAAATACTTCAAAGAAGGCTGTGTCCTCCTGGATGGTTTTTGTCGAAGGTCGTGCACTTCGAGACAGGAACTTCCCGCAGGTCCGCCCTGACCAAATTGCAGTGCAACATTCTTCTTTGATGTAATTTTTTAATATAAAAAAGACGATGCAAAAGTACAAAAATGTAACACGTGGTTGACTGCATGATTTGGCTTGTCAAGTTTCGACACGAAAAGGAACAAGCATTGATATTGTGTTCTTTTTCATCAACAGTATTAAATTGTAAACATATGTTACATTGTCAAAAAAGCCCTTTTTTACACACACACACACACACACACACACACACACACAAACCTTGTTAATGTATTCAAGCACTCACTGATAACAGCCAATACTTGCATATTTCGAATCGCACATCACGTGCATGCTTAATCACGTGGTTGATCCATTTATTGTTTGAAAGCGCTCACGTGCTAACACCACTCAGTCACTTCCTCACACAGGGCCAGACAAGTCGCTAGATTCTTTCTCGCCGTTGTCAAAACCGATATGTCTGAAGACGTTATCTCCACATCGTAGTCCGTGGTGAATTGTGAGGCTTCATTGTCCGCCTTTTGAAATCGGTCCCCCCCTGTGGAGTGGTTTTGCTGTTCCTCCGGCTAGGTGGCGTTTTGGACTTTGCTCCGAAGGCTATGCATGAAACTACAGCATTTTCAGTGGCATCACATCAAAGAACATGGCACGCAACTCAAAGAACAAGAAAATGGAGGCGCAAGTAACATATCTGTGACACTTCTCCCGTTACATGATACTTTATCAAGCAGACGTTCAAAGCAAATCCTTTTAGCAGGCTGATGATAAATGACGCCGTAAATTTATGATTTTATCATTCGCCAGAATAATCCTTTCACAGCTGGATGGCGTGATCAAGGAGTTTTTGAATGCCGCTTCGACAGATCAATCACAGGCAGCGCAAGGAGCACGCGGTGACATCGGGAGTGTTCACAATGTGCTAGTACCTGTATACGGGAGTGTTCACAATGTGCTAGTACCTGTATACGGGAGTGTTCACAATGGGCTAGTACCTGTATACGGGAGTGTCCACAATGGGCTAGTACCTGTATACGCATACTGGCGGCGTCGTTGGATTGCCACATCCGAGTTTAAAGCAACCGCGACACGCGCTTGGGACATCGTAAAGCCGTACGACGGCTGTGCAAGATCGACACACGCAGACCCAGCTTTGGTGCATCAATACGACTTTGAAAAACAGTTCTGTCATGTCAAACTTTCATTCAACATTCCATTTTTCACACCGGATGTCAAGGATATTCCTCATTTTTATTTCTGATCAAACCCTAAACTGTCCTCCATTGTTATCCCCATCTCTCCGAATCCTCATCTTTCTATGTCCTCCTACGTTACTCGCAACAGGCAAATGATCAGATAAAAGGACTCCCGCTCCCGTCAAATCCTGTTGACACAAATGATTTGCGTAGTAAGTGGCCCTGTGTGTCCTAAGACAGTCATTTAGCAGTAAAGCCTTCTCTATCCACTCATCTATACATCCATCCATCCATCCATCCACATCCTCAAATATGTATTAAAAACACAATCATCCCCCATTTACATTTCCCTCGCTTTTAGTGTCTAGGTCGAGACATCCATTGACTCCAAGAGCAAATCAACCTCATTCTCACAGACAGTCCAAATGAGGACGGGTGAAATGAAAATACTTTCAGTAAAGACTTTGATCTATTACAAACGCTTTTTTGTAGATACATTCTTGGAGAGAAATATATGCAGTTTGTTCTTTTCCCCACTTGAATGCAATTGCATGTACCTTTGCTGGTGGCTTGAACAAACTTGTGTACTAATGTGGCTCCCCATGTAGTACTTATCACCTGAACAATATATAGTATTCAGTCTTTTACTGAATAACTAATCAGTAAAAAAATTGTCATATTTTTTCTAGAGTGCCACCTGTACACTACTGAATTTATTGGGAAGTTTCATTTTTGCTCTTTACGGTTAATAAAACTACGAAAAAATGACGAGTTTAGTCAAACACGAGCTCTGTGCATGGTTCCTCTGCGATTCTGGGAACATGCTCATGTCACTGGTGCTTCTGGAAATAACTATAGAAACACAGCTGATCACTAACGTTTGCCGATTGACTGAGATCTCCGGAATGCTTCACGCTCATCAGAAACGAAGGCTTGGGGCCATGTATCCAATGCAGTTTTCAGCACCATGAGACATCCTCTATCAGTTGGGCATAGCAATCTCCACATACTCGATCCATTGAAAAAAAGCAATCTTACTGAAGAATTGCTCGGCCTTTGTCTCTTCGTTTTGCATCCTATCCACTGATTACACCCCCAACGACTGCCAACGAAAAATTTCAGTCCAACTGGCATGGAAAAGCATTCCAGGAGCGTAGCTTATTTACCAGCACTTTCTGTGTTCTGGCATCGTGTTTGGACACTGACTGATGTAGACGTCAAGTGTTTTTCCCTTCCTCTGTCTTGGGTTACTCGCCGTGAGGCCAAACAAAGATTGTAGAATTACACAAAGGCGATTCAGGATGTCTTTCTGCAACTAATGGATCCCACTCACGTATGCGTACCATAGAAAGAGAACGTACGTCACACATCGTCTTTGTCCAACTGTTGTCTAGTACTTGACAACGAGACAAGTGACGTCAGAAAGACTCAAGCATACCTCATTACGCCTTTGTCAGAACCATTGTCCAAGTCTGACGTCAGATACCATGAATCCAAAGGTCATTCATCCCTGAGTGTCTTGTACGTCACTACTGCACTGTGACGTAGTCAGTGATAATTCAGTCATTTAATGACTCGCTTCGTCTGAAGTTGTTATATCGCTTGCTTTAGCATCGCATTGGTTGCTACTTCGAATCTGGCAGCACTAACAGTTGTCAGTTTTCCAGCACCATCTGTCTCTTCCAGCCCTGAGGATACGTCCCAGGAGCTGCACAAATTCCTAAGCGCCCGTGCAATGGCAGTGGAAGCCCTGTAGAATCAATTCTTAGGCATCGGTTTTTTACATCTTGACAAGATGTATCCAGGGGAAGTACACTCAATCTTTTAGTGCTTTTTCCCGAGCTGTTTTTCTCTGAACATTTGTCACTTTCTCCCCCCCCCCCCCCCCCAGCCCCACTGCAGACGAACAACATGTATGTAAATGTTTTGTTTCCAATGTATTCAAATCAGTACGTTTGTTTGAAGTAGGCTTAAATGAGTAGTGGGTACTATGAAAATTTAAAGTGAGTGCGTTGAAAGTATTAATTGCTCTCTACAGTTTCGATAAAATAAATGTATAGTGCTTATAACGCACAACTAAAATTGCCAGATTATTTCGAGAGATTAATTGTAAGAGCATAACCTGAAGTAGCATCGATAGAGATAATTTTTAGGTAAAGCATGAACATTTAGTTGAGGAAGTAAGTGAGAAATGTCCACGAAGAAATACCATTTGTTTGAAGAGATTCCCTTTTTTCCTTTTCTCTCCTTCGTTTGCTTGCTTGTTGCTTCTTTGAAGTAAATAAGGAAGCCGAAAATATTTTAATTCACGTCGCCCTCTCATGAATCTCATAGTTGTTGACGTGTCCTCGAAACTATTAATTAGTAGATGTGTGGACTGCTTTTCATCCCATTAAGGGAGAAATAAGAGTTATGTTGAAATGTTGAAAACATTGCCCTTGAAGAATATGTTCCTTGTCCTTGAAGAGAGCTTTCAAGAGTCCTTCCAACTGCCTGCTCCTTCCCTGTACCTCTGGAGCACTCTCTCCCTTCGTCTGCCAAAGAACACAATAATTTCTTGCCAGAGGCCCTCCCGTGTGCTAGCATGAGTTTTGTCTACCAGTTTGTCCGTAGTCTTGGTTGATTAACGTCAAACAACCTCAGGATATTTTCGAAAGGACTCCGAAGAATGCAGGGTGCGTTGATAGAAAAGGACCTCACGCTTGGACGGTCCGACCTGATTGCTTTCCGCGTCCTATCGGATGTCTGGATCAGGCTTGGTTCGACAGTGCAGTGGCTGCCTGTCAGCTCTCCATCTCTGGCAGCCTCAGCTACTGGCAGTCGTCCCGGATCATCTTTGGCTGCACGCTCTGAGGTCTACTATTGCTGCCAACGTCTTTCGCCGTTACAGTTTCTGCCACGCAACAGCATTCCAAACTGGGACACCTTCATTGCATCGCCCCGTCTACAGTGCCATCCCATTTCCACTTCGACCATTACCATGATTTCTTTTGTCGTCGCTCTACGCAACGTCCTCCGACTTTTCTGACTTCTTTGACACCACTTCCATCCTTCCGCATCTTTTGGGATTATTTTCCCTCGAATTCTGAATGCACCTTTCTTATTCAACTTTCACCGTCACCGTTTCAGCCGCAGCAGATTCTTTGACTTTTATCCTATTTTGGATATAATGACATTTCGACCCATCAAATCATCCAACCTTATCTAGGAAGCATTTGCAGTACCTGTCAAATCACAATTGGGCAACCTAAAGTAACGGCTTAAGACTCTTGATGCTATAATCTCCGTGACACCCCGATCCTCGGCTGGACAATTACATCTATCCTTCTCAGCTTCTTCCGTCTCTAGGCTTTCTCGTGGTCCCGTTTCTGTTTCATATTCCTGTGCGTCAAAACATATATTCCACTCTTCCCCATGCAACAACACCCGACCCTTGCCTTCAAGCTTGCATTTACTCGCCTCTCCCATCTTCCACTCTCATACATCCGCATCTCGTCTCCACTTTTCTCCACACACACGCAATTCTGCTCTCCTCTTGCAACCAATCACGCTCTCCTTTCCACCAACGCCGCCATCTCCATTAGTTTTAATGCCGCTTACATCTACACCACCGTCACCGCCACCGCCACCACCACCAACACCACTACCAACACAACCCATCCCATTACCTCCTTCATATTCCACTCTCTACCTCGTATATCTTCAGCTCCACTCAAGCAACCACCCACATCGATCCTGTACCACCTTGCCCTCCACCAGCACCTTGATCTCTCTTTCTCCCCACTCTTTCTATCATCCACATCGCCTTCCATCCACCCAGTGTCCCACCCCTCCACCCCTGCTCCCACCCTTATCCTGCCCATCACATGGCGACCTTGTACCTTTCTCTATGTAAAGGCCAGTGCCCCGAGGGCGGTCCTATCCGCTGACGAGCGTCCAGCTCTGCCTGGGTACCCTGGTGTTTTTCTATCTTGTCTGCAGCCTGGCCGACGATCACCGGACCACTGAGGACCAATTACACGGCCCGGACTCACCTCCCGCCCGGGGCTGCGCCGACTGGTGGCACTGACGTCACTTCCGCTCCAGCCGTTCCAGAACGAGGCGGCTAATGGTAGGAGTGAGCGCTGCATTAGGCCGACGAAAGATCGTCACGCGGCGCGACCTTTGTGAGTCTAGAGACGTAGGAGAAAAATATTGGCGGGACCATCTTCCCCAGACGACGTCCGTAGTTAAAAGACTTGTCTACCCGCCGACCTTGTGCAAACATGTTGTCCGTCTCCCACCTTCATCAGTAATAGGCCGTGGAGTCAGCTAGGAGCTCTGCGCGTTCTGTTTACAGGTGGCCAATGTCTGCTAACATGTCATAAATCTATCATCTTCTTCAGTTATCAGTTGTAGAATCAGTAAAGACTTTGGGGAAAAGCTTTCAGAGTCGGGCCATACTAGTGCACTCGACCGAGGATAGGGGTGTGGGATCGACATGCAGCCCGGCTGTCGGGCTGCACAAGCTAGCGGACTGTATACAGTATCTGATTGGCAAATAATCTTGGTCGTTAATACGCAGTGAATTCAGAATGAGTCACACACGGAATGACAAAATAATCTGAAGATAATAAGGGGGGAAAATTCGTAAAAACGCAGCCAGTCAGATATTGTGGCCCGCCAGCTTGTGTGGCCCACCAGCTTGGCTTTCTCACATCCTTTCTTTGGACGAGCCCACTAGTATCTGGAAGCTTTTCCGAATTTAGCGCATGGTATCGGCAGATGATCAGCCGTCTACTAACGTTGTCTTTCTCCAGTTTTCATTAACAGCAACTTGTAGATTCAGCAGAGTTCTGTGCAAGCACAGATGTCAGCCTCGTGCTACCACATCGTCGATCCCTCTTCTTCTTTAGTCACTTATTAAGGGATGGATGGATGATGGATGGATGGATGGATGGATGGATGGATGGATGGATGGATGGATGGATGGATGGATGGATGGATGGATGGATGGATGACTGGATGGATGGATGGATGGATGGATGGATGGATGGATGGATGGATGGATGGATGGATGAAAGGATGAATGTTGGAGGGATGGGTAATGGATGGATGGATGGAAGGATGAATGTTGGATGGATGGATAATGGATGGATGAATGTTGGAGGGATGGGTAATGGATGGATGGATGGAGGATGGATGGAGGGATGGGAATGGATGGATGGATGGATGGATGGATGGATGGAATGGATGGATGATGATGGATGATGGAGGATGGATTGGAGGATGGAATGGATGGATGGATGGATGGATGGATGGTGGAAGGATGGATGGATGGATGGAATGGATGGATGAATGGATGTATGATGGATGGATGGATGGATGGATGGATGGATTGAGGGTGGATGGAAGGATGGATGGATGGATGGATGGATGGATGAATGGATGAAAGGATGAATGTTGGAGGGATGGGTAATGGATGGATGGATGGAAGGATGAATGTTGGATGGATGGATAATGGATGGATGGATGGATGGATGGATGGAAGGAAGGATGGATGGATGGAGTTTTACAGCTTATCAGCCTTTGTAGACAATGTGAGGCCATTGATCACGAAAAATCATCACAGCTGATTTCAGTAAGAACATCAAGTCACGTCCCCCCCCCCCCCCCCTCCCGAGTTATTCGCCTCTTACGAGTCACGTGGGGAGACGTGGGGGGTCTATTCTCACCTCCAATCCACAGGGGGACACTTATTGTTGGGACTCTAATCTGTTAAGTGAGCCGAACTCCTAAAGCTAGTGGAGATCACAGTGTCATCTTCGACTTTCTTATAGCGGTAATGAAAGCGTTTTGCGTTTTGCGCAGTTTCCACAGAAGCCAACCCTCTGCATTCACGCCTTCCGCATCAGCTGTGGGATTTGCAGAAATAGGGATGAACTTTATTATAATACTTTTACACATTACAGTTTTGCACTTCATGTTTTGTTTTAGCAGAAGAATCTTGAACGAGGGACGGTAAACAGTAAGTGGAGGCAGTGATGGTATAGTGATTTAACCCTACCGCTGTTTCCTGTGCTTACGCTGTCTTGTCTCCCGCCTCCATCGGACACACTGTTGTTGTATAGTCAACAGGGAACTTTCCACGGTGTTGGAGGGAGATATAGTAATAGGGAACAAGTCATCGTCACAGAGTGACTATATGAGTGCTTTCAGTGGTCGCCGTCATCGAGGTGGCGATGACCATGATGATTGAAGTGGTGTACTTCTCTTGCATTTTCGTCAGGCAAACAAGATTGCAAAATGGCGCGTTACGGTTTGAGTTTCAGGAGTCAGGACAGTGCTATAGGGCTCCCTGTTTGTTTGCTCCCTCGTTTGTTTTTTCCAGTCATCAACGTTAGGCAGTTGACATCGCCAGTGACCAAGTCACTCATGAAATTTTAAAGACTTCTTTGACATCGTACAAGAGGCGGGCTGTTATAAGAACATGCAGACTTGTCATGCATGTAGCATTGAGTGTGTCAAGCCTTTGTTGCAAATGCCATCTACGTAAAGTCGGTGCTTACTAATGCCGCACACTAAGTGTCCAGACACAAAAATCGGTCGTATCATATTAAGAAACCCAGATTCTTCCCGTCCCCGCGGATAGAACCACGGCACTGCGGCTCGCACATCGTCCAACCCCAAAGCATGCTCGCCTATCTCCGCATGTCGAATCATATTCATTTCAGACCCCGCAAGCGGCTTTTTTGGAGTTCTACTCAATTACACATGTTATCAAACGTCCCATTTTTTTCTCCAGTTCGCATGCAAAACGTTCATTCTAAGAATCAGTGACACACATTCCAAGAAACCGCAACAGGATGACCGTATTAATTTCTCAAAACTGTATGTAGAATTCATCAATAGTTCGTTTAAGTCATTACATAATTCCAGTCGAAAGGTGGGTTCCTGAGTGATAATGTACATAGGCAGCCGTCGAACTCTGTCACGTTGACAACAACAGACACTTCTGAGACTCCTTCGAACAAGAGTCTGCCAAGACAGATAATCACAGCTCCAAACATAATTATGGTGAAGTCTCGGTTGGACCAAAGATGATAGGTTACACAAAGATAGCTCATGCCAAGCTTTTGCTCTTCAAAGTTACAAGACGCCAAACCTAGCGGACGGTAGTAGGAGTGAATCAAGGAAAGTGTACTCACACCGCTTAGTGACAAGACGGCGAAGAAAGCTGCCTGCTGATTGGAGGATTCTATTCAGGGAACCAATCAGAGGACTGCTTTCGTGTAGATATGGCGTATATGTCTACTCTTTGGGCAATTCAATGGCGGCAGCTCTCTCCAGTTCGCGCAGAAAAAGCTATATTTTGGGATACTAGAAACTCATCCGAAGAAAATGTAAGCCATGAACAGCATTAATTTATCAAAGCTGTATGTTGAATGCATCAAAATGTATTGAAAGGATCTACTTTTTAACAATCGAATGCAGGTCACAGGGCAACGCTTGATCCATCCGCTTGGGGCGCAACGTGTCTCGATCCTCATGACAATGCGCTAATGAACTATCTTTGTGTAACCTATAATCTTTGGTTGGACATAACACTGCAGCGTGCGCGGCTTTGAATAGATGTCACGTGGCTGAACTTTGTGTCCGGACAAGGTGCGCAGCAGTAGCGTCCTCTAATTAAGCACCGGCTAAACTGTCATATCTCCGCTATACATCGGCGACAGTAAGCCTCTGTCACTTCGTGCCTGTCAGTCCGCCTCAAGGCCAGATACGGCTCGAAGTCGCTAAACAACACAAGGGTTTATCGTCAATAACAAGGCTGGTTTTAATACAGCCACATCCTGACAGGAACTATTTCGGTCTCGACCTCACAGTCGCAGTCTTTTATGACAGCGTCAACCGTCTTCCCTCTGTAAAGCCTAATCGCGGGTGTCACGCCAGGAAAGCGAATGCTTAGAGTGTGATTAAATGATATATGACGTCACTGACTTAATTAGCCATTTGATTGGGGTGGCACAGGCCGATAGCATCCCTTCCTGGAAAGACTTAATGCGTTGACGTGTCCATTCGTCACGTCTGCACGCTTTTACGCATGTCAACACGAAGACACAAACATGAAAACGAGAAAACCTACACATGCATGACTTAAGTACCGAGACTGCATGTCAGCTTTCGGAAACGTTGTGAGTTGATACATTTTTCAGTAGCTCGGCAGGTTGCGTCAGGTTTTGCTCCATGTCAGTGACGACGATAACAGTAACAACAGCTTTAAAGTGCAGGCCGTCGGCCCATCACAAGAGTCGCAATATACATGAGCATAAGAAACCCAGATCAAGTTTAATATCTATTTTTCAGTCCAGTAGTACATTGATAGTTCCCAGCCTGCGAGTGCGATGGTTTCCGCTTTCTTTCTCCTCGAGAAAGCATGGTTCAGATAAGCATATGGGGATCTTATAATGTGGGTATCGCTGACTTACATCAATTACTTGAAGCGCTTATCGAGTGATGGCCGCGAGTCCTCATCCATGTCATTTCGTTCTAAGATCTTGACAAGCTGGACATTTAAACAAAAGATGTACTTCGTCTTCTCCATCTTCATGACGTGCAGGCCACGTGGATGAGCTGGATGCTATTGAAGGCACCACAGCACTGCTGGTCCTAATACACTTGGACGTTCACCAGAAGGTCGGAGGTTCGATCCCGGTCTGAAATCCGAAATTTTAATTTTCTATCTGGCCCCTACTGGGTGTACGATGTGTCTCAGGAACTTTCATACAGCAAGGCTGAGTTCTGTGTCACTCATTCCTCCCGTGGGTTGGGGGTGAGAATTGAACCCCTGTGGGTTGGGGGTGAGAATTGAACCCCTGTGGGTTGGGGGTGAGAATTGACCCCCTGTGGGTTGGGGGTGAGAATTGACCCCCTGTGGGTTGGGGGTGAGAATTGACCCCCTGTGGGTTGGGGGTGAGAATTGACCTCCTGTGGGTTGGGGGTGAGAATTAAACCCCTGTGGGTTGGGGGTGAGAATTGAACCCCTGTGGGTTGGGGGTGAGAATTGAACCCCTGTGGGTTGGGGGTGAGAATTGACCCTCTGTGGGTTGGGGGTGAGAATTGACCCCCTGTGGGTTGGGGGTGAGAATTGACCCCCTGTGGGTTGGGTGTGAGAATTGACCTCCTGTGGGTTGGGGGTGAGAATTGACCCCTGTGGGTTGGGGGTGAGAATTGAACCCCTGTGGGTTGGGGGTGAGAATTGAACCCCTGTGGATTGGGGGTGAGAATTGACCCCCTGTGGGTTGGGGGTGAGAATTGACCCCCTGTGGGTTGGGGGTGATAATTGACCCCTGTGGGTTGGGGGTGAGAATTGACCCCCTGTGGGTTGAGGGTGAGAATTGACCCCCTGTGGGTTGAGGGTGAGAATTGACCTCCTGTGGGTTGGGGGTGAGAATTGACCCCCTGTGGGTTGGGGGTGAGAATTGACCCCCTGTGGGTTGGGGGTGAGAATTGACCCCCTGTGGGTTGGGGGTGAGAATTGAGCCCCTGTGGGTTGGGGGTGAGAATTGACCCCCTGTGGGTTGGGGGTGAGAATTGAACCACCCCGTCTGCCTACGCGATTTGTAAGAGACGAATAGCTAGGGTATTCCTGATTTGGCTTGCGCTTGTTCTGAACAGCTTCGTTAATGTCGTTATCAATGGCCTTGCATAGCCCACAAAGCAGATAGACCGTAAAACTCCATTCATTCATTCATCATTCATTCATTCATTCATTCATTCTTTCATTCATTCTTTCTTTCTTTCTTTCTTTCATTCATTCGTTCATTTATTCATTCTTTCTTTCTTTCTTTCTTTCTTTCTTTCATTCATTCATTTATTCATTCATTCATTCTTTCTTTCTTTCATTTACTCGTAAGAGTGAGAAAGAGGCAGAAAAAGTAACACCACGAATGACAATGCACATAACGTCCTGACTGGCAACGAAAACACATGTAAAAAAAAAGAAAAAAAGAATGAAAACCCAACCTTTAAGAACAAGACTGACAGTCTTAATGACCTTTTTATTTTATTCGTGATTCCTGAGGAGACCTTTTAATATACGAAACTTCATATTACATGTTAACCGTTGTTGCTGTTGTTTTCCTCCTCCCTACGTTTTCAACTGCCAGTGCTGAGAAAGTTGTGCTCAATGCAATGCTGCAGTGGAAGTCAGTGAAAGTTTTTTTTTGAATGGGAGCTACTTGATCCATTCTACGTGTAGAAAAACGCTAAAGAATCCTAGCGCCAATCTTTTGACGGCGTTGGAGTCGACGAAGTTAACGCCGGGGGGCGCACACGCGCAAGCTGTTGCAGTCGTCACGGATAGGTCAAATCAGGGAATCGCAAGTGTTGCAGTAGTTACGGATAGGTCAAATAAGTGAATCGCAAGTGTTACAGTTGATTTCCTGGTGCGGCGATGAGGAGTGCCGAACCCTACTGTGGTGCATTTTATTGCAAGATATATAAATACAAAAGCTCAACATGTGTGAATTCTGCTTTGCTCCTTTTCAAATCGCCCAGGATTTACAGCCAACAACCAAGGCCGGCCCAAATGACTTGTGGGGGGGGGGGGGGGGGGTCCTTTTTGGTTGGGGGGGGGGGGGGACAAATCAGCGAAGTGGTGAACTAGGGGGGTCCGGGGGCATGCCCCCCCGGAAATTTTTTGAAAAAAGGTTAAAATCTGTGCAATCTGGTGCATTCTGGGCCTTGTTTTGAGGGGTAAGAGCAGCATTGTTTTTGGAGACACACACAAAAAATATATTTAAAAAAAAACTCAAACCAAGGTACATGCTTTTTCTAGGGGGGGGGGGGGGGGTCCGGAACCCCTGGAACCCCCCCCCCTGGGTCCGGCCCTGACAACTGTTTACACAACTTCATTCGATGTAGAGCTATAGCCCACGTTTTGAATGAGAAGCTCTTCTGAAGATAAGTGTACTGGGAGATAAGAGTGTGTATGTGGGATTCTCAAGTAGCATTTACCCTTTCGAGCCGACACTTATTAATCTTCTACCAAGGCACCGACACATCTTCTCATGTAGGTTTTTTTTCTTCTCTAAAGTGCATCCTGTGCATTTTGATATAGAGTTTTCATGCGTGTTACATTTGCATAAATACAAAATTAACTGATGAGAAGCACAAAAAAACATGTAAGCGCTGGGATCCAGAACACGTGAAGGAATACTAATTGGTGTCCAAGTTACTTGATACGCAAACTTCTCGCAGAGGTGGCAGTTCTCTCAATCTACACAAGCAGAGTTGAAAGCTCCTGAATTAAATTTCGTAAACATAATAAATGAAGAAAAATTACATCCTTTGATTTCAAAACCTTGAAATTAATTCACTATGCGGGAGGGAAAAGCGACTGTAAACACTCATGCTTGCATGTGACGCAGACGCTTTCATCCGCAGCCAGGGCGGCTGACCTCAAAGCCGGCGGCTTCTTTGATCTCTCTTTCACGCGTCTCGCCTGTGCTCACTCTCCCGTGCAGCAAACAGTTTCCATGGCAACGCCGTCTGATTCACTGAGGCTTGCATCCCCGCCTGTCTTTCATTTCTGATGACGTCATCGGTCTCAGTGATGAACACATTAGCCGTGGCGTCAGCAGGCGACGGCGGGGGATTTTTCCATTGTCCTCACGTCATTCATTGAGAGGAATAAAAAAATAATGGTTGAAGCCAGAGTCCCCTCTTTCAGGAGACTCACAATGAAACCTGCATGCGCAAGGGAAGTACGTGTGACAGACATCCCATAGAGTCTGGGCGTCAACAGCAGGAGAAAAAGCCATCTCTGTTGAGTTGGGACGGAACTCACTGCAGTCTTAAATTGATTCCTTTGTTGTGGGTTGTTGTACAATCTAAGACAAGTGGTCTGATTTTCTCAAATGCAGTATTTGGTATCATGGCAGTGAAGTCATACATATAATTTTTTAATGATCTCGTCTGTTATGGAATGGATTATAGTCAACCCATAAAGTACTTCTTCAATTTCCATGGTAAATATGACCACATTGTTGTTTGTGGCTTTCGTCAAATATCGTATGGCACAGTTCACTAGATCAGTCAGTGCCATAAAGGTAAGTTGCCGAGGAGTGCTTACTTTAAGTAGTTCGCCTGACACTATTTTGGTTCCCGGATGTCATCACCGGTAACAGGTGCACTTTTCAAATCATGGTTTGAAACGACGCCCTTTCTCTGCCCACGAAGGTTCCCAAGTATTTCGTTCTTTGGGTGACAAGTGCAGCAGTCTCTTGTCATATTTTCCCGATGAAAATCCTAGAGCTGCTTGAGATTCAGCTCAACCAGTTCTTACTTCACGGGAAAGAGAAAGGTTGGTGCCCGAGGGCAAAATGTCAAACTGTCATCATTTTTCAGAGTTCCTACAATACAGTGTCACGTCTTGTCTAGACCCTAACTACGTCCGCTTGACAAAGAAAGACAGGATCACAATGATGGCTAGGATTTGTAGGAATCCCAGGTTTAATGAGAGAGCACACGTATCGGGTGTAGCCCTTTTTCAGTTACCTACGTCCGCTCGACTCCTTTCCATCTCCTCACAACTTTGCAGTCGCTCTTCATAAACTCCTTCCAGACTCACATCTCCAGTCTTGGATCTGAAATGACTGATGTCAGAGATCTCTTATCTTTCGTGCGTTAACTCTTCATGCTGTTACTGATTGTCTTCTTTCTTCGAATAACTCTACAGAAAAAATATGTACAAATGCAGGTTCCATTTCTAAAGACAAATACATTGATAATTGTCCTACCTGCTAAAACCAAGAAATACAAGTACAATGTTAGTGAGGATAGATGCATGCTTTTTTTTGCATAGCTCTGCTGTTAACCATGTGAAGCATCCCAGTCCTGTTGTATGTCTGTCAGCTGCGATGCTAATTCTCTCCCGTGTTATTGTCTCATTTGTTCTTGTCATTCTCTTTGGCACTTCGTTTATTTTTGCTCCGTATCTCCATCACTCCGTTCCTGTCTTGTCATGATGTCTCCCCCAATCCATGTCTTCTTCATCCTCCCGGCTAGGGAATCAAGGGGATTGGACAGCCATTCTCAGCAGAAGGGACTGGGGGAATTTGAAACAATAGATGTTGTCGGAAGGGTAGAGGAGGAGAGAGGGGGGTGGAGTGGGGTGTGGGGTGTGTGGGGGCCGTTCATGGCCGCTGAAGAGCTTTTTCTCAGTTCTGCTTCATGGATGAATGTGATGGATAGGAGGAGTAAAAAGAGTTGGAGAGTTGGAGGAAAATGGAGTAGAAGGGTGGGGTTGGGGTCGACATTTCCTCATCTGCAGCGAGTCTGCAAAAGAGAGAGATGGGGGGTTGGGAGGGGGTGGGAGGGGGGAGGGGGGGGGGGAGAGGTTTGTGGGTGGGGGGTGTTGGAAGTCGACACGACAGTTGTTGATCGTTTGTCATCCTCCTCCCAGCCAGCTTCCGATGCCGATGGAAAACCGACGCTGGCTTTATCACCTCGCCTTCTGAAACTGTCGGCTACATTTCTATGGAGGCTTATCGTCTGTTTCTCCCTTACAACGTTAGCCATGTTTGTGGTGGTACACGCAGTGCTTCGTCTCTGGGCAGGGTTGGGGATGGGTTGGGGTGCGGTGGGTGGGGGTGGTTACGGGGAATTTAGGGGGAGGGAAGAAGGGGTGGAGACAAAGAGGACCAGGAACAGAAGGGGGAAAAGAGCAGTTCGTTTAGAGGATGTCACGTCAGTTTGCGGATATAAGTTGTTTCCCCCAAAACAAATACGGGGATAAGTTTTGTTGGAGAGTCTTGGGTGGTTGTGATGTTTTCAGTTTGTTACTCAGAGGAACGAGAAAGAAACCACCAACACCAAACACCATAGACGTCGCGGGGTGTTTCTAAAGACCATACATGTGCAGGTTTGGGAAGCAGGAGAAAGCATTGGATGGATGGATGGATGCATGGATGGATGCATGGATGGATGCATGGATGGATGCATGAGTAGATGGATGCATGAGTAGATGGATGCATGGATGGATGGGTGGATGGATGGATGGATGGATGGATGGATGGATGGATGGATGGATGGATGGATGGATGAGCGGACGGACGGACGGACGAATGGATGTATGGATGGACGGACGGACGGACGAATGGATGTATGGATGGATGGGCGGATGGATGGATGGATGGATGGATGCATGGATGCATGGATGGATGCATGGGTAGATGGATCCATGAATGAATGCATGGGTAGATGGATCCATGGATGGATTGATGGATGCATGGATGGATGGATTGATGCATGGATGCATGAATGGATGGACGGACGGACGGATGGATGCATGAATGGATGGAAAGGTGGATGGATGGATGGATGGATGGATGGATGCATGGATGGATGGATGCATGGATGCATGGATGGATGGATGCATGGATGGATGGATGGATGGATGGATGGATGCATGGATGGATGCATGCATGGATGGATGGGTGAATGGATGGTTGGATGCATGAATGGATGGATGCATGGATGGGTGGTGTCAGCTTTACGGCTTATCAATCTTCGTGAACTGTTTAAGGATATTTATCATGAAAAATCATCAGAGTCGGTTAGAATTAGACCAAGTCAAGTCATGATTTTATTAATAATTCGTCTCTTTCAAAACGCGCGGGGAAACGCGGTGGTCATTTTTTACCCCCAGCTCACGGGGGGGGGGGGGGGGGGGGGGGGGGACAGAGGAAAGCAAAGGACATGACCTTCAGTGATTCGTCTCAGCACCAACAAGGAAATAGGAAATACAGTTATGACGTTCTCGTGTCTCAACATGCTAGAGAAATTTGAGTTGTCTAGTGCCTTACATAGTCTAACACGGCTGATAGGTTGTAAAGCTTCATCCCTCTCTCTCTCCATCCATTCATCCATCCATTCATCCAACTCTCCATCCAACCATTCATGCATCCATCCATCCACCCATCCATCAATCCATCATCCATCCACCCATCCATCCATCCATCCATCCATCCATCCATCCATCCACCCATCTATCCATCCACCCACCCATCCATCCATCCACCCACCCATCCATCCACCCATCCATCCATCCATTCACCCACCCATCCATCCATCCATCCATCCATCCATCCATCCATCCATCTATCCATCCAACCACCCATCCATCCATCTATCCATCCAACCACCCATCCATCCATCCATCCATCCATCCACCCAACCATCCATCCACCCATCCATCCACCATCCACCCACCCATCCATTCACCCATCATCCATCCATCCATCATCCATCCATCATCCATCCATCCATCCATCCATCCGTCCATCCATCCACCTATTTTTCCGTCCATCCATCCATTAACTCCTCCTTCCCTTGCTCCCTGCATCTATTTATCAATCATCCATCCTTCATTCCTTCCCTCTATCCCACCATCTATCCATTCTACCATCCATCCAAAATCTATTGGCGTTGATATCATTTGCCATTACATTTATCAACAGAGGCGTGCTGAGGAACTTCTAAGGTGGGACAATTTTCCTAGTATCAGCAAATTTACGATAAGAGGTTTCTGATTTCCGAGGGGACCAAACAAGTTTTGCAATGAAAAACAAAAACAATCAGAACCAAAAAAAAATCACGCAACATACTTATTTCGCCTCTTGCAATGGCCGGAGAAAAGTTCACTTGGGGTCATATGGTAATTAGCAGCACATCCATGACGGTAGGTTACATAACTTTCGGTGCTATATGTCGGGGTATGTTTCGGGTCTGTGTTGAGGAGTGATGATCGCTAGATCGTGGCAAAGGATGGCATTAAAGCATGCAAAAAGTTTAATTAGACAATAAAATCTAATCGAAAATAGTCATATTAGACTATTCTACCGTATAATTTCTGTACAAAACCCACGGAAGATAAGTAAACAAACCACACCGTTCGTACCTAGCAGACGAACATGATCGAACTGTAGCCACTACGCCAGCAGACGATCGAGCTAGTGTGATATAATGTTTCATGTAAAGCTCGAATGAGTAGCAGCAGATAACTGTTTAGTTCTGGCTTGAATTGACAATTTCGTTTCCCTGATCTGGCGAGGACCGAAAATTCACGATCAACTTGCCCGCACTCGGCGTAATGTATAAATTGTAAGATCGGGTCGATGATGACAAGAAAATGGCATTAAAACACAAAACAATGTTTCATTACAACTAAAATCACCGATTATATTAATAACTGACCATTTTTACACTTACAGCTAGTGCTCAAACCTTACAACGCAAACAAAACACACTGCGGGGAGTGTCCCGGTCACGCATCAAAACTCAATGCACCAGTGATCGTTTCGCTATCTGCTCCGGCATGGTAAGCCGGCTAGGCCGAGAAACCAAAATCTAAATCAGAATTAGTTGATACATTGTATATGGTGATGCCAGCGAGGAAGAAAACGCGTTACGTAGACTCTCTCAAGCCCGATGCCCGTCTATGTTACCTCAACAAAATTGAGATGATCGGCGGGCTCGATCCATACCCTGAGGATTGGGGGTAATCGCGTCTCACTACGCGATTCGTAAGAGGCGAATAACGAGGGAAAACGTGACTTGATTGCTGACTCGGAACTATTCTAGTGGTTTTCGTGCTCAGTGGCCTTACTTAGCCCACAAAGGCTGATAGGCTGTAAAACTCCATCCATCCATACCAGTTGACAAAGGACCAACTTGATCCGAAATTGAGGAACATTTAGCCAACGAGTGCCACGGACATATTTAATTATGTTATATTCGGAACATCGGCATACACGTTGGAAGAGTTCAAGATGTTATAGGTCTTTGGAAGCCTGTCGATTCTTTGTAGGAGGATTCGTGGGAGATGTCTGCTCATTTTCGCCGGGTGTGTCTCGAAGGTCAGAGCTCTTACATGTATGTAAAAAAAATCCATCCTCTTCGTCTGGCCTCGGTCACCCTTTGCACAATCGGACCTTGATAGGTTTTCACTGATGGTATACGGTAGTAGGAGCGTTTGACTCCTCTTTATTTGTCTTTTGTTGGTTATTAAAACAATCTTTCACGCAGCAAGAAGTCGGCATGGTTGCACGTCTACCGAAGCACAGCTTAGCAGACAGCGCTAGCCTCCTACCAACATGGCTGAAAGCACGTGGCTTTTACAAATAACACCGGAAGTGACGACAACGCGTCTCCGGCCAATGCCGGCTAAATTCGCTCGCGCTGGCTGGGGCGAGATGTTTAGCCTACCAAGTTGGCAAATAATAGGCTGATGTCAAACATTAAACATTTGACCGCCTAAAACATCTGCTTACATCACGTCGCCACATGTTGACACCGGCCTATTCCTCGCAAGATCTTGCAAGGTTCCTAGCGTAAGCAACGCGCCCCTGGTCCATTATCGCGACTCCCCAGGCCTGGTCTTGGCAGTCAATCTCAGGGGGCAGCGGTTTTGCTGAACGTATCTGCTCGTCTCCGAATAACTCTGAATGACAAAAGCAATCATTTGGAATGCATCTTAATTTTAAAAAATCAAACTGCCTCACAGGAGCTGTCTTCTAACAACTGAACCACAAGAACATTGAACCAAGGCGCTGTAGTAAATACAAGACAGTGGAGATGAGTGGGTGGTTTTGTGTTGGTTTGTTTTGTACGCTGCATGGTAATTTACCTATCATGGGAGACCCAAAAGATATCTTCAAAAATGCTAAAATTCAATATCAGCTGGGGGGGGGGGGGGGGGGGCGTCCCTTTACCTTCCTGGACCCCCCCCCCCCAAGACATTGACCATGGACCCCACTGGACCCACCGTCTACAAATGTGTGAAGGACAATGGAATGCCAGGTTACGTGCGATCTCCTGAAGCCTTATGAACCAACCAGGACCCTCCGATCTTCTGATAGGGAGCTCCTGCCGGAGCACCAGCCAAAGACCAAAAGTGAAGACTGTATCGGCTGCACCAAGACTTTGGAATGCCCTTTCATTGCAGCTTAGACAGGCTCCATCAGTCTCAGCCTTTAAAAAGTCTGCTGAATTATGTTCTTTCCCCCCAGATGAATCATTAATATGTAGCACAAGAGAGCAGCAGTTCTGCTGACATCAGCGTTCTACAAGTGCCTTACATGTGTAAAGATGGGGACGAAAGCCGGTGGTTAAGGTTCGAGCGGTGAGGAGCTCGAGGCTTAATGGTAGAAGGGCGCAGGTTGAGAGGAGTAGTAGCTGTTTTTCACAACTTTATTAACCCATGGGTACAGGAGCTCTTGGCTGGTCCGAGGCCTGATGTTAATGGCCTGGACCAACCCAAGACCGTGGTGGCAGTTGTCTCTCTAGACCGTGGTGGCAGTGGTCTCTCGTGTCTTGTGTGCAGTTCCCTTTTAAGAAAGGAATGCACGAACCTCACAGGAGCCAGGGTGTAGATTATGTCCCAGTTCCTAACCCTGGTTCCTGGGTTCCTGCTTCAATTTGGCAGAAAGGAGAGATCATTTAACTTAACTCGCTTCGAAATGACTTCTTACAAATGTTGCCTCGTTCAGCATAACACAGTCTATTGAATGAATCATATGCCGTTGCAAGTGGTTGTCTTACTTGAGAGGAAACATCAGATTTATAGTCAAAATGTCACAATTCAGATGCCAGAGTGGGAAAACGGCTCACTAGCTCACAATCAGACCACAGCAGAGGAGGGGTCACAGAGAGGTCAGCTGGTCAGCTTGCCTTACAGAAAGGATGGGGAAGAGGGGGTTGGAGAGAGGTCTGATACACAGGGCAGGGGAGTGGGAGAGACAGAAGCAGGGATAACTGAATAGAGGATGAGCACAGCAGATGTACAATACACTTGGTGATAGGTGCACCTTATGACATGAACACAGTAGATGTACAATACACGGTGATAGGTGCACCTTATCACACATGCATATACGCACACACACACACTAGACCCCGGCCTCTATACGAAATTGTTTGAGCCAGTGGTTCTCAAGACTGAATTTTGTCTAAATTCCTTGGCTGCAGAATGGCATGCATGGAAATCCATCGGAACAAAGTGGAAAGTCTCTCAAATAAATTTATACATGTATAAAGGTTCAGAAAATGTACCAGAAATGAAAAAGGCAAAAACCATAAGAGCGTGCGCACTCTAGCATTCACATACAGAGATGATGCATGGAAACGTTTACACAATAATGCAAATAGACACACTCATACAGAAACACAAGTGAATGGTCACACACACACACGCGCCCGCGCGCGCGCGTCAAAGCTAACCTAATCTCTCTCTCTCTCTCTCTCTCTCTCTCTCTCTCTCGCGTGGTAAAAGAAGACACCGTCACAGCGGCTACGAGACCAATAATGGGCTCAGCGACACAGAGTGATTGGTGAGCATAGAGCGGTCGACACTTTTTCGCGCAAAAATGTGAAAAAAATGTTGTTGCGACATCTACAACCTCTTATGCTGTTGCTGCACCGAAATTCTTGCGCCGCCTCAGGTGTGACCTTTGACCCGTCATGCGCCTGTGTTCACTCTGAAACGGAGTCTGCCGCAATTTCAGTCATCTCTACTGATCATCAGCTCCTTCCAGCCACGTCGATCCCCCCAACTTGTCACCACCTTCGAGTGAAGAGATTGCAAGTGAAGAATTTAAAGCTGCCCTTCAGCAGAAGATGAATAAACTAGAGGAGGCCCTCACTCACCGGATGGAAGAGATGGAAAAATCACCGCAGGAAGGAGTGAACGGATTTTGTACTCTGGTCTGAATCCCAGCGACACCAGCCAAGCTACAACTGCTGATCGCCCCTATGATCGTGAGAAGATCCTGTTCCTGTCATCAGCCAGTGGTAAGCAGCCACTCCTGTTCCACGTGCTCCAGACTCGCCTGCCTGCAAGATATCCTAGACCGTAGAGTATCATAAAACCATGGATCCAATAAGAATGGATTGCTGACTGTGGCGTGTAGAGAAATAAGTTCGCCGATAGCCTCGTTTTCAACACTTTTCTGATTGCACTTCCGGTTGCTCCGCTTTCAATGGCCGATGCCTTTGTTAGTGTAAACACTTGGCGAAAATCACGATTTTTGTGTCTTAGTTTTAGCCATCTTAATTTTTTCTCCGCATAAGTCGGTGGTAAAATGTGCCTAGTTTGTAACCCTGTGTTTAGTTTTGTTGTCAGCCATTTCTGAAACGCCTAGTTACTTCCAGAGTCAACCACAGTGTGTTTCAAAATGAGTGACATTAATGACAGTGATACAAGAGCTGCCGTGGTTCCTAAACCAATATCAAGGAGGGCGAACAGTACTTCAGATGGAACCAAGTGTTGTGTTGTTGATTGTATGGTATCATCAGTGGCATGCAGGGGACTTTCTTTTGTTGGAATTCCAAGAAAATGTGTCAGTGAAGCGAAAGACAAATGGAGATCAGCCATCATTGCTAAAATTGATCGAGTGGACGAAGCATTCAACCCAGACATGGCCAAGATCTGCAGTCGACACTTTGACGATGCTTGCATCAAACGAGGTACGTTTCTTTCATTATAATTTGTTTCAGTGGGATGTGGGTGTGTTAGACGTTTTTTGTCTTTGAAATCAAAACAAATCTTCACCTCATCTTGGACAGAACAGCGTACATTCTTGAGGCCTCATTCATGATGTAATGTCCATGATTTTGGGATACTAGAAACTCATCCAAAGAAAATGTAAGCCATGAACAGCATTAATTTATCGAAGCTGTATGTTGATTGTATCAATAGGTCGAGAAAGCGCTTACATTTTATAAATGCAAATGCAGGTCGACCCTTTACACGCCGAGCATTCAAGCTTCGCGCACTTCTCTTTATAGCTGACGCGCGGACCTCAGCGACACCAGGAAAGATTATAAATACATTGTTGTCCTCGAACCTGCCTGCTGTTGACATTGTTGACCAAAGTGCTTTGTTTTCCGTCAAAAGTGGAATGAATACCATTTTTTTACTGCAAAGTGTGTCTGGGATACCTGCAAATGCACTTACAGTTCCAACTGATGGAATAAATCATCACTGTTTGAACAATTATCTGTTTTACTTACCATGAGAATTCGCTCGACAGTGGCGTCCGTAGTAGCAGACGAACTAGATAGCCTGACCAAAGTGCTTTGTTTTCCGTCAAAAGTGGAATGAATACCATTTTTTTGCTGCAAAGTGTGTCTGGGATACCTGCAAATGCACTTACAGTTCCAACTGATGGAATAAATCATCACTGTTTGAACAATTATCTGTTTTACTTACCATGAGAATTCGCTCGACAGCGGCGTCCATAGTAAGCGGAGTAACCGGAAGTGCAATCAGAAAAATGTTGAAAACGAGGCCATCGGCGAACTTCTTATATGACACAGCGCGTGCAGGCTGAGCGAGCCAGCCGTCCATATGATGTAATGTCCATGATAAAACGTAGAGTGTGAACTTCTTGCATATTATTAACATAATGTGTTCACCCGCCAAAATTTATGATTGGACAATGCTTCGCAGAGATACTTTCCCCCGCCTACTCTTGTTATCTTAACTGTGATTAGCCGGTTGTAACGGTGAGCGTTTTATGAAATCTCGGACCCAAAGATTTTTTTCTTTGCTCTGTGTGATTACGCAAGCATATCTAGAGGAAAGTACCATTTGATCGGGTTATAAGGTGAAAGAAACGATAAAACCCATATTTCCTCATGTTAATAATATGCAAGAAGGTCACGCTCTACGTTTTAGGATATTCTACGGTCTAGGACATGACACAAGTGCAAGGTGAATGTCAACACAGACAGGACAGAGAGGCGCAGGACGCCGCCGAAACGATAAGTCTACACGGTCTGCACGCAAAAAATGATTTTGTCGATGACAGATACTCGTCCTCCGTGCAAATTGTATTTCCAAAACTCGGTGCCGGTTTTGATGACTTTTTACATAATTGAGTCGTTCACGTTTAAACCTCGAGGTCCGCGTTCCCAATGTAACAGACCGGTGGCCTAAACATCACATTTTGTTCAGTTCAGTTCAGTTCATCTCTCTCTCTCTCTCTCTCTCTCTCTCTCTCTGTGTCTGTGATTGTAATCGATACTGGCAAGTCGAGACGCTTAAAGTGCCACGCAATGCCAATGGTAGCCTACTTCCGCTTTCACCGGAAACAGGCTCTCCGTCCCAGATTCGTCTCCTCTCCAGGGAGGTCTGTGGTGCGCCAAAAGCGGAACCTGCCACGTACTAACTTTCCTTACGTTTCAACTCTGAAGACCAACTGAAGTAGGAAAGGACCAACTTCTGCCAAAGGTTGTTTACTGTACTCAAAAGTTGGCTTTAAAAGGAGAACACAATCATGTCGACAGGCAAACTGCTCAAGAGGCGTTGGCAGGGTTCTAATGGTGATTGATGAATGGATGGTATTTTAGGGCCTTGAAAGCTTGTAGGATTTTTAGATCCTCCACTTTTAGTCACGAAGGAAATGTTTTTGAGTTTTGAAGGCTTAAACTGTACTAATGGTGAATATCACTTTGCTGAAAGTGGTTGTCAAGAAAATCAAAGAGGTTAAATTGCTTCTCCCTGTCCTCCAAACTCCTATCCACCCATTACCAACTCTCACAATTCACGTTTTGGAGTGTGAGCTTTTTTGTGTCTCATGATTCGTCGTCAGCTCCATGCACAGCAGATAAAAAGATAAGAAAGCTATTTCGTTCGTGGAATGAGTAGTAGCATGAACGTCAAATCGAAGTGATTTACACTATTGCAGCCCATTTATTAACGCAGCACATAAAAATGCTCTCTCTTACCGAAAGCCCATCAACTGTTTTCCCTTTAACTCAGAAAAGTTTAATTCTTCCTTAACACGACTTTTTAAGTATACACCATAGGCTTGGCATACATTATCAGTGCAGGTATTAAGGCAACTGTTAAGCAGTAGTTGAATGCATAGCGGTGCTGAACAGTTAAACGTCCTCTATTTGACAGTTTGTTCTTTTCACAGCAACACAATGTAATTTTATCAGACCAAATTTCCCCCTCAACTAAATACTCTTCAGCTCCAGTTTGTTCAACTTGCTAGCCTTCCAACAATTCCCCTGTGCATCCACCCTCCCTCCCCCCCCGCCCCCCCCCCCCTCCCCCGCCCCCGCCCCCCTCCCCCGCCCTTTCCCCCGCCCCCTCCCCACTCACTCTTTCTACTAGACACAAGATCTACAACCTGTATTGTTGGGTTTGTCTCTGCTTCTTGCGAACATTCACCATACCGAGTATAGGTGTTTAATTTGACAGCCTTGAGAGTTTTGTTCCAGTTGATTACTTATTTTAGAAAGAGAACGCATTAGGAACCTTTACATCCAAAGGTCACATTAAAAGGAAGTGAGAAGAGTAAGCAGTCTAGTTTCAAAGTCGCGGGACAGATTCGTTTGCGTGCAACTGAGCACATGCATGCAAACGTACTCTCTCTCTCTCTCTCTCTCTCTCTCTCTCTCTCTCTCTCTCTCTCTCTCTCTCTCACACACACACACACACACACTTACACACACACACATACTTACATACACATACCCACATGGGATGAACGCACTCACGCATCTACGCATTACCATCACATCTTTCCTACAGTTTCAAATGCCCATGGGCTCAGCACACCCAAGGCCTCGCTGGGTCGCTGAACAGCCTGTGGCTGTAGAGTCCCACACGGGAACGGCCATCCTTTCTGCAGCCTTCACACAGACAAATTCTGTGGATGGTCGATCTGCCTGGGTTCCCGCCACTCCATTCAAGTATCTGCTGCCTGTCTCCTTGGCTAGGCCCGTAAGCATAAGAGGGAAGCAACGTCTTACTATGCGAGTACGAGTCAGCTATTCAAGTAAAATCACTATTTTGGGATGCATGCGTCGAAAGTGGCGGGTCCTTCACGAGTAACGATGTAGCAAAACAACACAAATTCTACTACAGCCATAGTGCAATAGTCAATAGTGCAGCCGTAGTTACAGCGAGTTTAGCCGCCATTGCTGTCTTCAGTTTGCACAGAAAACACTGTTTTTGTGGATGCTAGAAACTCGTCCAAAGATATTGTATGCAATGAACAGCATTAAAATCTCAAAGCTTTATGTTGAATGCATTAATAGGTCGAGAAAGTTCCTACATTTTAAAAATGGAAATGTGGGTCGACGAACCTAAACGCCGAAGCATCTGTTGACATTGTGTTCAAAGATAGTTTTATCTGATGCCTTGAAAACAATACATTTAAATTGCATTTTTGTGATGAAAGTTAAGATGAATTAGCCTATATTTTGTAAACAAAGAAAAGTGTGTAAACGTACATCAGGATCTCACGAGTTTGGTGGGAAAAGTGCGAGCTGAGGCTGGAGCGAGAGTAGGTACTTGCACTAACGTCACAAACGAGGCTGACGAAACCGGGCCAATTATACGCTCAGCTTTTTTCGCGTCGTTTTAGGGGCACCTTACTTCGAAGCGTGGATCTCTGTGTTTATCATCGATAACCCACTCATATTAGGTACCACTGGAAAGCTCTTTAAATTTTCTACGTGAATATAATGTTTTCTTAAACCCTACATCCATTCTCAGTTAATCCTAGCAGTGCAAAGTAGGACCTATTGTGTTTGGCTTAATAATTTTCTTCCGAGACCGACAACGTGCGTTTTGACGAAATAAGCAAATTCAAAATAGATTTATGTACATCCTCTGAAAAAATCGTGATTCTATTTTATGTCGCACACAAGTTACAGATGTCTCAATTTTACTGCTCTGTGCCGGAAGTTCGCCTTTCGCGTCTTCCGGTAGCTGGCGTCATTGACGCCGGGAATTTCAAATTTCAACGGCATTAAGTTGATCGGCGTTGTGCAGTTCATATGCGGATCTACTCAATCAATGTTAGTTTAATCGAGCATATTTCAAAATTGATTCGGATTCGGATTGGAATGGTGGCACCTTCATGGTGATTTAACGTTTTTATGATACTGATAGTGTTGAACTCTGATTCGCCTTCGAGTTCGACTTTGTGAGTTTGTCGGGTAGACTTCCACTCCAGTCGAGTTCGACGCAATGTACAGTTATTATGCATTAAAGTCTTGACAATGTAAATCAGAGGAAAGCTATTTAATATTTGCCACAGTGTCAAGAACCAATATGATGTGTATCTCATAGATTATAGCATTGTACTGTACATGTAATTGCTTTTGTAAAAATTGCAATGGGCAGATGGCCTTTGCAAATCAAGTTCAATGCAGTGCAGTTCCCTGTTTTGAATTCTTTCTCATGTAATTTCTGACATATATATTTTTAAGAGCCTTTCAGTGATACATCAGTTGTTTTTAAACTTTCATTATTATGGCATTTTTTTTTTGAACAAATGACATGTAAGGTTAAGATCATTTTGTTAATGTATTTTATATGATGTAGAATTTTTCAGCACCTCAGTTATTAAGCATATGTAATCTAATTATGACTTGTGTAATATCAAAATTACTCAAGCATTCAATTGTAATTTAGGGGGGAGTTTTAAAATAAAAATATCTGAGGCAATGGCACTTTTTTTGGCAAATCGCTTACAATATATCAAGTAATCATATCACGTATCATGCAAAAAATGATTAATTTGTAGCTTTTGTAACAGTTTTAGTATAATTAATTATAGACTGGTTATACCAGTATAGAGTGAACTACTTCTCTTGAAAATTTCAAATTAATTGCATGTATTTTAACAAAGTTACAGACATTTTACTAGGTCAACCCCAAAATTCGGGCACAGATTTTGGAACCAGTTCCTATATAAAATACCCCCCCTTTTTTCGTCACATTTCCGCTCATAACTTTATAACTAATTAAGATAGAGAGATACTTTTTATACCACTGTGTTTGTCTCTTGAATCTCTTTAATTTGAGTCCAATTTGATTTCATTACATTGGGTTTGAACGAATTTGGTGCGAAAAGTGCGAGCTGAGGCTGGAGCGAGAGGTTTATTATGTCAACAAGAAATATCGCAGAGTGTGTTCATTTTTGATTAGCAACAGCAATAAATCATTTAGAGACCAAACGAATCTGCTTGATTCATTCGATGATGAGGAAATTTACATCAAACGTAGATTTCATCGCCGTGAAATATTGGAAATTGCAGAGGAGTTGCATGAGTACCTGCATGCGTACAAAGGCGTTATCTGTCAAAAAGCATAGGACAGCCAAAGATGCTTGCGCATGCGCACAAAGGGATGATTCCCGTATTTTCTGCCCAGCTAGTTAATACATACTTCTACAGTCACAACTACAAGGCGAATTATTGCCCATGCATAGCAGGTAACGTCAGACGTAGCTTCTATAGTCTTTCTTTTAGCAGTAAGGCTTCCTTCTCTTGTATATGGGCCCAGGTCAGTGCATTTTGAAGAGTTTGTTTCAATGTGCCCCAGTCCGTTGCGACAGTCTCCCATCTGTCGCTGTAGATGAACACCGCCTTCAGGTCCTGTAGGAATGAGCACATGCACTCATTCCTGTACATGAACACGTACTGACATGCTTACGTTGCAGGTCCTTATTCCTTTTACATCTGGACCATTGACTTGAAATCTGCAAGTGATTCCCCAGTGTATTGCAGTTCTCGTCTTTGGTAGGTGCCTCCAGGTGCTCTGTTGCCTTGAACAAGTGTTGATAGCTGCGTGGGTAGCATGATCTTCAATCATTTCTTATCTCTAGCGCTCCTTCTGTCTGTCCACCTGTCTGTATCTGCCGGTCTACCGCCCGTTCACCCACTCGTCCGTTGGTCCGTCCGTCCGTCCCTCCGTCTGTCTGTTATTTGTGTGCGTGCATGTATATATATATATATATATATATATATATATATATATATATATATATATATATATATATATATATATATATATATGTGTGTGTGTGTGTGTGTCTTTTAATCTGTCTCACTGTGTGCCCGTGTGACTAATTGTCTGCCTTTCTTTTTTCTCTTTCTTTCTTTCTTTCTTTCTTTCTTTCTTCTTTTTTCTTTCCCCTCTTTTTCAGGTATTTCATTTTTATTTTTTTTCTTCTTTTTTTTCTCTCTGTCTTTTCATTCTTTCTTTCTTTCTTTCTACCCTCATTACAGAGCACGTGTGTACGTCGACGAAAACGTTTGCAGGTATTTTCAGACAGAGACACGCAACGCTCTCCTGGGGCTCAATGGAACGAGGAGTAGGCGGTGGAGAAATGGACATGTCTTCCTTCAGATGCAAAAGAGGTCCCGATGGAAAACGATGGCAAATTTGGCTGTGTGAGTTCTCCCCCCTGGAGTAGTATGGCACTACGTACGTGTCTTACTCATCTTTGTCCTTCACTTTTCATTGTAGAAAGTTACACGTTCGACAAATTTAATTCATCAACCAGTGACCTTTTCACAAAACTTATTCCCTCCCCTCCCCCCCCTCTCTCTCTCTCTCTCTCTCTCTCTCTCTCTCTCTATCTATCTATCTATCTATCTATCTATCTATCTATCTATCTATCTATCTATCTATCTATCTATCTATCTATCTATCTATCTATCTATCTATCTATCTATCTATCTATCTATCTATCTATCTATCTATCTATCTATCTATCTATCTATCTATCTATCTATCTATCTATCTATCTATCTATCTATCTATCTATCTATCTATCTATCTATCTATCTATCTATCTATCTATCTATCTATCTATCTATCTATCTATCTATCTATCTATCTATCTATCTATCTATCTATCTATCTATCTATCTATCTATCTATCTATCTATCTATCTATCTATCTATCTATCTATCTATCTATCTATCTATCTATCTATCTATCTATCTATCTATCTATCTATCTATCTATCTATCTATCTATCTATCTATCTATCTATCTATCTATCTATCTATCTATCTATCTATCTATCTATCTATCTATCTATCTATCTATCTATCTATCTATCTATCTATCTATCTATCTATCTATCTATCTATCTATCTATCTATCTATCTATCTATCTATCTATCTATCTCTCTCTCTCATTTGTTATTGTGTAAGGATGTTTATTATATTAAGAAAAACTGTGAATAAGACACGTGTTAATTGGCCCAAAGTGGATGTAGAGATTGGTATAATCTCTCTCTCTCTCTCTCTCTCTCTCTCTGACTGCGTGAGTAAAAGCTTACCGCAAAACGATGTATAGAGTTAATGAAATTTAGAAGGCACTCTTATGCATGCTATGTATTGTCATTCATTGTGATTCATTCAAAGCGGCAGTCGGCGGCCTAATAAAGTTCAGTTCAATTCAGTTCAAGTCTCTCTCATTTGTTTGTCGAAATAGAGCTTCAGTTTAATCATTTAATTATACTGACACTATTTCGAATGGAAAGATATTGGGGGTTTTAATACCACAATGAGGAATGAACCTTGATGTTAACAAGTAGGGAGTTCCATATAAGGGATGCTGAGTACACATAATATTTTCTTTCTTTTTTCTGCAGGTGAACCAAGGGAAGTCAGTAACATAATGACAAAGATGACCCTGATGACACATTTCTCAAAATAAGACTAATATCCCGTAAATGAGAAGGTGATTACGAAATAAAAGTTTTATGAAATACACAATTTAGGAAGTAAAAGTTAGTTATGTGGAAGAGAGTTTTTCAGAATAGAACCATATCAAGACGCGCATGATTTGAGAAAAAGACTGTCGAGAAGAAAAAACAAGGAATGAGAAATGTGTTGACATAACACGGACGACAGGTGCCGGGAATACGACACAGTCATGTATTTATAACTACCCTAGACTGAGGAAATCTACAACAGCCAACCAGTACCAGCGTATTCTCTTTCCTTGCTATTCTTCTGTAGTACGTATCCTAATCAATCTTTTTTTCTCCAAATAATCTTGAGCCAATAAGGTGAGAAATGAAAACCCTTGACTGCTAAATAGGAACCTTGTGATTTTCTCCGCCGATCTTTTTATTGCTGGTGGGGTGTCTATGCATCCCCGCCGCCTTGGTACTAAGGCACGAAATACATTGGATCAAATTATTGCGAAGAGTAAACCCCGTGGAGAGGGGGTACAATAGACCCACCGCGTCTCCGTACGCGATTCGTAGAGGGCGAAATACCATGGAAATTGAGAGTTGCTTAAACTGTAACCAGCTCTGGCGATTCTGTAGGCAACGGCCTTACATAGCCTACAAAGGCGGACAGGCCCTAATGCTTACTTCCTTCATTCAATTGTTCGTCCGTCCGTCCGTCCATCCATCCAATCGTCCGTTCGTTCATTCATTCTTTCATGCAAATTTCCTTCTGTGGGTTGGGGGTCAGAATAGACCCACCGTGTATCTCTACACGATTCGTAAGAGGCGAATGAATAGGGACACCGTGACTTAAATTGCGCCTCCTTGGTACTATTCTATTGATTTTTGTGCTTAATGGCCTTACATAGCCTGCAAAGGCTGATAGGCTGTAAAACTCCATCCATCCATTCATGCAAAGAGTAATGTCTTTATATATGTGTCACATAATCCGGATTAAAACCTCAGGCAGAGAAAATCATTGCTGAAGAGCAGGCTGGTTTCAGACCAGGTAGGAGCACCACCGAACAGATCTTCAATCTGAGAGTCCTGTGTGAGAAACATCTACAACACCAACAAGATCTGCACCATGTCTTTATAGTCTTTAAGAAAGCATTTGACAGTCTGGCATGCTGCGCTGTGGGCCACAATGAGAAGCTACAACATCAGCTCCAAGATCATCAAAGTCGTCGAACATCTCTATGACAGAGCGACCAGCGCAGTCCTGTTCAATGGTACCACAGGCGAATGGTTCATGACAACAGTCGGAGTCAGACAGGGCTGTTTACTCTCCTCCACACTTTTCAACCTCTTCCTCGAAAGAATAATGACTGATGCCCTAGCAGACCACGAAGGATTGATCAGTATCTGTGGCAGAAAGATCACCAACTTACGTTTTGGTGATGACATTGATGGATTAGCAGGAAGTGAAGAGGAGCTGACTAGTCTTGTCGAGCACCTGGACAAGACCTCACAGGCATATGGCATGGAGATCAGCGCCGAGAAGACCAAGGTGATGACGAACAATCCTCGGGGCTTCAAAATGGAAATCAAAGTGAAGGGCCAAAAACTGGAAGCTGTGAACAACTTCAAATACCTGGGATCTATCGTGACTGATGAAGGGTCCAAACCAGAGATACTGTCCAGGATAGCACAAACATCAGCAGCATTGGCAAAGTTGAAGCCAATATGGCGTGACAGAAATATCACTCTCGCGTCGAAGATCAGGCTCATGCGCACGCTGGCCATCTCCGTATTCTTGTATGCATGCGAGTCCTGGACACTCACATCTGAACTACAGAGACGGGTACAAGCCCTGGAAATGAGATGCTACCGCAACATTCTGAACATCTCATATGAAGACCATGTCACGAATGAGGAAGTCAGCAACAGGATCAGGAGAGCAATTGGACAGTACGAAGACCTGCTCTCAATCGTGAAAAGCAGAAAGCTGAAGTGGTACGGTCACGTGTCAAGAGGCAGTGGGCTGGCCAAGACCATCCTGCAAGGTACCGTACCAGGTGGGAGAAGGAGAGGCAGGCAGAGAAAGAGGTGGGAAGACAACATCATAGAGTGGACAGGCTTGACCTTTGCTGACTCACAGCGAGCCACAGAGGATAGAGATCGATGGAGGAAGATTGTCCGAAAGTTATCAGTGGTGCCTCAACAACCCATCTCAGGGTTAAGAGACTGAACTGAACTGAACTGAACACATTATCCGCTGATACTGACCGGCCATTGGTCGATGTTGTGATGAGGGCGGAGCAACGGAAGGTGCGTGGTTGAGACTGTCAAGAGCGCTCGTTGTGCAGCTGTTTGCGACCGGCGGGTAACACGTTCGAATCTGCGAGGACTCTACAGCAGCATTCTCGTAGCATGATGCATTACTCGCGTTACGCAGTCCTGCACCGGAATTTAACAGAACAGTTGTGAGAGCTGATGTGGAGGAATGTGAGAAGACAACTCTGTCGTGTCCACCTACAACCTTAGTGCGTTCTCTTCATTGAGCTGAGACAGTACTGGGATGATACATGTGAAGTAGTTCCAGCTGAAATCCCCACAAAGTGTCAATACCCTGAGGAGGTTCAACTCTCTTTTAGGAACTGGGAGTATTCTCCTCCGGGAGTTGAGACGGATTTGGAATTACAGAATGGTCTCAGCAAGAGATCTCCCACAAAAGCTTCTGTTCTGAGGAATTTTCAGTCTATATGAGGAATGGTACGCATGCTGTTCCGGAGGTTAAAACCGGTTCAAGAATGACACCTAAAGTAGCTTGTTGACATAAATGGTGAATCAAGTTCCTCGGAAATCTATAAATATCTCTGCATTGCCCTTTGCGCACAATAAGTTCAGCTAATTCAGAATTTCAGCTAATCCTGTTTTACCTAGAACCGAGGGACAAAAATAACTAAATGAGCCATGTATGAATTATTCATGAGGTTTCCCTCTTTTCAAAACGCAGGCCTACTTCGGCTCAGTCGTCTTGTGGGTTCCCAATCACGTGCCCAGTCAAAGTTGATGACCCTACAGATTCCTCCTCACTCTTTTTTTTTCAGTGTCGTCAAGTAAGCAAACTTCGACAGCTCGAACCAACTGCAGACTACCTTGGCTAAAGAAATATCGCCCCTTTCTGCTTCCCTCTGGGATAGACCTTTCCAGTAGTGCTGGCTACGTGGCTTACATCACAAGTGCTTCCACTTGATGAAGACAAAGGGCAAATCAACGAAATACCTGACTCGGAGCCTTACAATTTCAACAACGTCACCCTCAGTGTATGTGACGTCATCTCACAGGTCTGCAGGCAGGTCATGCTTGTCTGCATTCTGTGAACCCGAGTCAGTAGTGACTCTGGCACAGTTCGCAATGAATGCGTAATAGACTTGACCCTTCGCATTACAGCATTGCGCCAAAAATAGTTCGCTCCGGATACTATTTTTCTCCACTTTTTAGAGAAATCATTCAGATGTCCAAACTTGTTTCCATTTCAAACAAACGTTTTCTTCTATCGAATAAACGCTTGTTTATTGCCTCAACAAAAGTAAGTTATGACTTTAGTGCGAAATCGTCTTAGAACTACTTTAACGGCGTATGTCAGGGAGCAGACTGCCTATCCCACAAGCCTCTCGTGTGACCCTCATGTGAATTTTTTGGACGAAATCCTTCCATCACGTGACGTCAACTGTGCTAGAGACTGTTTCGCCGGCAGGCGAAGTCTGTAGTGGACTGGAATGGCTTGTCTGAAGACCTGCTCGTGCTTCACTAAAAAGGAAAAATTAAACCACGACTTGGAAAGTAGCACACAAGTCATCCTGGGGAGGGACTAAACCATTTCACCTGTCGCCTAATACAGTTGCGGCAATCATTCTCCCAATCCACCCTCAATCAGGCGAGAATTAATATCAGAATTGTGTTGTCCACTATGTGGCGTTGCTGCGCGTGATATTATTCCATAGTTCATGCAGTGCTGTGTGAACAAGTGTCTTTTCTCCAAGAGTGCATTGACTGCAGGAAAACAACCAAGTACGCCAACATTAATACAAGATTATCTTCTTGCGACCATGACTTTGCATTTCGCGTCGACCTGTTGGAGTATGTGTAAGGCGATAGGGTGCCGCGGTTTCTAAGATGAATGAACTACTCATTTCCAAGTTATGGTTTTGCGGCATCTAAACTACAGCATTGTACATGTGCATGAGTTGGCGTGGAGTATGGCAGTTATTCAAATCATATATTTTGAAAGCCCGCACTGTAAAGAAAAGAGAGAGATGGAGAGAGAAAGAGGGAGAGAGAGAGAGAGAGAGGGAGAGAGAGAGAGAGAGAGAGAGAGAGAGAGAGAGAGATAGAAAGAGAGAGAGAGATACCGAACTTTAATTGCGGAGGACATCAGTCTATTGCAATTACAGTTTCAAGTATACATAAAACGTATATTTTAACATACTAAATTAACACAATATGTCACAAACAAAATTTCTATCTGCTCACTGGTTCGAAAGGCTCTATTGTCTGCCTTGTAACTTTATATGAGAGAGAGAGAGAGAGACAGAGACAGACATACAGACAGAAAGAGACAGAAAGAGAGAGAAAGAGAGGAGAGAGAGAGAAAGAGAGAGAGAGAGAGAGAGAGAGAGAAATGGAGAATGAGAGAAATGGAGAAAGAAAGAGAGGGAAAAAGAGAAAGAGATAGAGATAGAGAGAAAGAGAAAGAGAGCAAAAGAGAGAGAAAGAGAGAGAGAAAGAGAAAGAGGGAGAAAGAGAAAGAGATAGAAAGAGAAAGAGGGAAAAAGAGAGAGAGAGAAAGAGCGAGAGAAAACGATAGAACAAATATGTTATTGTGAAGGCCTACCGGCCTATTAGAACAGAGAGAAAGGAACGTGATTCATGAACGAACGAACGAACGAACGAATGAACGAATGGTTTATTTTTGTTAGGCCACCGGCCCATCACAACACAATTACACATAATATGCCTCTTCGGCCATAGCAATAGAAACAGCTTCTTTTCTTCTCTTGAATGCATAATACAAATACGTTGCAACCGCTCGTACTGATCCTCCAGCGACAGAGTACTTTAACATCAA
>JAWQFJ010016766.1:0-7500 GCA_034096865.1 Theodoxus fluviatilis | reverse complement strand
GATCAGTGCGGAGTGGTCGCCCTTCCCGCTTCATTGAAACGTTGGAGTTGTTGGCAGCCAACTGTCGAAATAATGGGACTCCCAGTGGATTTTCCCCCCTTCAAACCCTCTTTCAGTCCCAGGTCGAGTGGGGTGAAAGTTTGAATCACGCAATCGACCATGGGGTCGCTGTGTTCCCGAAAACAAAGCAAGGAGGTTTTAATCAGTCGGCCCGCCTGCTACCGGGAGGAACCGATGGAGCGTGGCAGAGTGTTTTTTTTTCCCTCCCCAGCCCAAGCCCTCTCCCTCTCCCACCCCCCACCCCCCACCGATTCGTCCTTCCTCCTCCCTCTCCTCTTCTCTCTTTCTCCTACTTCATCTCTCACCCATCTCTTCCCGACCTCCGAGCGTTTCCCCCATGCCACCCCCCTCCTCCTGAGAGCGGGCAATTATTTTCGCATCTCTGCATTGGCCGAGGCAAGCAGCACATTCATACCAACGATTGCCATCGATTTTTTGCCTCTAATTGGAGGCGGAAGGCAAATTTGGGGGGGTGATTACCGCGCGCGCCAAACGGTCCAAGCAGTAAATGGTGCCGTTGTCAAATGAAAAAAACCCAAGCACGACCTTCTGGAAGACCAAGAGGTTAAGTGGGCTCCCTTTGTGGGGTTGGGGGTCAACCCTAAATCGAAGTGGGTTCAAGTGATGGGGGGAAGGGCAGAACAAGGAGGGAGAGGGTGGAGGGTTGGACCTAAAAGACGGGAGGGGGTAGAACCACGGGAAAAAACGCTGTTGCGCGGCAAAAGAAGCAGGGGTCAGACGGGGTCACTCAATCGGGAGGCTATTTATGCATTACTCAATACGCTTTGCAGTGCCGATGGCGCATTAGTGGGGCCTGGAACGTCTCTGCTGGTGGTTACGGTGGTGGTCTGGGGGGAGGGCAGAAGCAGGGGTGGGGGTCGAGTGGAGAAGGGTCCCATCAAACCCCGTGCAGGACAAAGGAAAGGAAAAGATGGTGGCGCCGTCTGGACTGCTGCACAAGTCCCCGACAGAGGGATTCACGATTGCGCAGCCATTATGTTTTCCTTCGCTCTGCTTCTCTGCGTTTCTATCGCTGTCTCCACCTCTCTCGTCTCTGCCAAGTAATTTTCTCTATATAGATTTGGTCTGTAGTTCGTGAAAATGTTGCCATGACTACATAGTCTACATTGAGCAGTGACGTAGCAATTGTTAAGATTTAAGAATAGATCCCTTCTCACTCGCTGCCAGTGTATATTGTTTCTTTCCCCTTAACCCCCGTCATCTGTACAAGGAACGTTGTCTCTAGACATGGTCTGTAGTTTGTAACTGTATTCTCAAGACAGCATTTTGTGATGATGCAGTTTTGTTAAATCAGTTACAAGATTCTTTCTCGCTCTCTCCTAAAGCCTTTATGAATGTTTATGTCGCTCTGAAAATATATCCGCTCTATCTTCGTAACGGAATAGTTTTAATGACTAATGTTCCTCCTTCTCTTTCTTCAGGATCACTTTCCATGAAACAAAGATCAGACATTTACTGCATCTGAGTTGCTCTTGTTTTTGCAAGCAGTTGTCTTCACACGTCAAATACGTACTGCCGTTAGTAAAACCCATTTAAATGATCTGTAATCAACATATTTTGCGCAGAAGAGGGAAGACAACGCAGTACTACATAAGGTAGAGCAAAGAGACTAAATTTCATCGTTCGATCGAATTGGGTACTATCTCAGTAAGAAAAGACTATACTCATGTTGTATCTTGCGAGAGAATGACTGAGAGAAAGTGAAGGATTTTGGTCAGGTCCATGTCATCTTGGCTAGTCGGATGACTAAAGAAAAAACCCCTGTTGAAATATCTCTCTCTCTCTCTCTCTCTCTCTCTCTCTCCCCTCTGTCTCTCTCTATGTCTCTCTCTGTATCTGTCTTTCTGTCTCTCTCTGTCTCTCTCTGTCTCTCTCTGCCTCTGTCTCTTTGTCTCTCTATGTCTCTCTGTCTCGCTCTCTCTCTGTATCTCTGTCTCTCTAACTCTATCTCTCTCTCTTTCTCTCTGCCTCTCTCTCTATCTATGCCTCTCTTTCTCTGTCTCTCTCTGTCCTCTCTCTATCTCTCTCCTCTCTCTCTTTCTCTCTCACTCTCTCTCCTCTCTCTCTCTCTCTTTCCCTCTGTCTTTCTCTATGTCTCTCTCTGTCTCTGTCTTTCTCTGTCTCTCTCTGTCTCTCTGTCTCTGTCTCTTTGTCTCTCTATGTCTCTCTGTCTCTCTCTGTCTCTCTATCTCTATCTCTCTCACCCTCTCTCTGTCTCTCTCTCTCCTCTCTCTTTCTCTTTCTCTCTCTTTCTCTCTTTCTTTCTCTCTCTCTTTCTCTCTTTCTTTCTCTCTCTCTCCTCTCTCTCTCTCTCTCTCTCTTTCTCTGGGTTGGGCCTAAGAATAGACCCAGTGAGTCTCCCTACGTGATTTGGAAAGGGCGAATAAGAAGAGAAATTGAAGCTCGACTCGCTCTAACCAGTTCCAGAGATTTCGTGATAAATGGCATCACATAGCCTGCAAAAGCTGATTTAGTGATTTAGGCGTAGACATTCATTCATTTATTCATTCATTCATTCATTCATTCATTCATTCATTCATTCATTCATTCATTCATTCATTCATTTATTCATTCATTCATTCTCTCCGACTCTCCCTCAAAAGCTTTCTCAACCACCCTCCTCCTATCTCTGACTGTTCATCACAAGCAGATTTCCTGTAGGTTTGACACTTTTATGGAAACATCAAAAAGAGGTGCATAGATATGTCCCATTATAGCTGCCCCATGTTTACATCTTTCTGCAGCCTTTATGCCCGCTCACTCGATAGCCACTGTCATGGTTGCAGATAGCGAGGCCTGACGAGCCGTTTATCTCTGACTGTCTTTTAGTCAGGGACCTCTGCCTAATGCCAAGTCGGTCGTTCTCCTCGCATGGCTTCTCCTGCTAGATTCTTCTAGTTTGATTTCATTCCATCTGACCCCCCCCCCCTTCTCTCTCTCTCTCTCTCTCTCTCTCTCTCTCTCTCTCTCTCTCTCTCTCTCTCTCTCTCTCTCTCTCTCTACCTTTCTGTATATCTACATCCCTATATCTTTCTCTCTATTTCTCTCTCTTTGGTCTCTGTCCATTCGTCCGTCCGTGCTTCCGTCCGTGTCTGTCTGTCTGTGTGTCTGTCTTTGTGACTGTCTTTGTGTTTGTCTTTGTGTCTGTCTGTGTCTGTCTGTCTGTCTGTCTGTCTGTCTGTCTGTCTGTCTGTCTGTCTGTCTGTCTGTCTGTCTGTCTGTCTGTCTGTCTGGCTGGCTGGCTGGCTGGCTCTCTCTCTCTCTCTCTCTCTCTCTCTCTCTCTCTCTCTCTCTCTCTCTCTCTCTCTCTCCCGCATGACATTTGACCGATGGCGGCGAAGCAGGAACGAGACTGGCCTGCCTTCTTCGATCAGTGCAAACGCACTTTTGTCCGGACTTGAATGATCTAAGGCTGTGGAAGCCAGGGAAAGGAGACTTTAATCTGGAGCTGGCCCTTGAAGCTGTTTGGAAAGTTTGTTGGCGGGGACTGGGGCGTGCTGGGGGAAATGGAGATTGAAAATGGAGGACCATGGCCCCTGTATTCGTCATTCCAGATTACATTTAGTGTGTAGAACCATCACAGCAGTTGGCGCTTCGGCCCCCACATCAGAGTTCACCCACCAGGAACAGACAGCATCGACTCGGTTTGGGCAAAATGGGCTCTTGGGTAGGGGATATTTGCATGCGTGTGACGGGAACGAAGGCGGACGAGGCTGAGAGGGAGAAACGACGTTCGAGCTGGAAACACAGCAAAGGAGATGTAGCCACAGATTTGAGTCGACATTTGAGATGAGTGACGGTACATGAGAAGCAAGCACTAAGTACGATATACAGTTTTCGAGAGAACGTCGAATAAAGTTATTTGCGCATTGCGTCATGGATACATTTTCCCGATATTTACCTCACTCCTGTAAAAAAAAAAAAGGTTTCCGATATGAGCATGCTTTTTAAAATTCGGAATATGCATGAGTGAATATATAATATTCTGGCTGAAACATCTCATGATTTCGTGTTTCGTACTGTAGCCTTGTTTTCTCATACATGGTCACATGAGGCCTCAATGCGCACATGTTTGCACACAGAGACAGATGAAAAGGCACAAACACACGCGCGCACACACACACACACACACACACACACACACACACACACACACACACACACACAGTCGAACACACACTCACACATTCACATCTATTCGCAGATTAACAATTTCTTCCTCTTCCCCATCCACAAGATAACTCTTCATTCCATTCCAGGCGGAGGAACAAAACTCGAGGATGTAAACAGGTGGGTGTCGGTGTAAGGAAGAGGTGGGTCACGCTGTCATGGTAGGGGTGCTGAAGGGGGGGGGGGGATGTTAAAAGGGAGGGGAAGACGGGGGGGGGATAGGGGTGGTAAAGACGGACTCTAGAAAGAGCAAGACGTGTCAGCCCAGGTCAGATCGCCCCTAAGGGGATGTCCTGTGTCCATGTATTGAGAAAGACCTCTCAGGCGAACACAGGAGAGTCAGGTGACCACCACTGTCAGCCACTCCTAAGTCGGGGAAGAAAGGGAGGAAATAGAGGAGGAAGGGCAGGAATAACAGAGGGGCTGGACAGTGGGCAGACGGACGGCAGGCAGGCTTTGCAGAGGGAGTTCCGTGCTAGAAGACAGTAGACTGACAGACAGCGGCCTTAGCATTGGTCGTTGGGAAAAGGAGTGTTTGGGTATGGAGAGGATGAAAACACACAGAAAGTAGAGTGAGTGGATGATAGGGTGGAGTGGGTGGATGACAGGGTGGAGTGGGTGGGTGACAGGGTGGAGTGGGTGGATGACAGGGTGGACTGGGGTTTGAGAGTGACGGTGGAAAGGTGAGGAGCCTCTGATTACAAAGCTATCATTTCATTACCTCCACCAAGGTGGTCAGGTTTTTCGGTCGATTAGATGGTGCGATATTTGGCAATATGACTATTAAAAAAATAAAAACGGAATCTGATGAAAGTTCGTTCAAGGTCAGGATTTCACCCAAAGAACAATCAATCAATAAGGTCCAAACCTTCGCTTTTACATTCAAAACAGAATCCGACTCAAGCGTCGTCACCTCTCCACGGCAATTAGGCCTATGTGATGACGTGTAATTCATTGGCATTGGTGATGACTTTCCCGTCGCGACTGAACAACTCCGAGGAAAGCCGTCAAAATGCGCGAGGGCGACATTCATGCGAGTGGAGGAAACACGACTGGTTTAGTTCCAGAAAGTTAAGAGCTCCACTTGTTCCCGATCCGGCAAGCAGAACCGCTTCCCGGCCTGCGCGAGGATGCGAGTACGTCGTTGTCTTCCTTAACTGATGGAAGTCAGGTGCGTTTGCTCATCTTCTTCACGAGCCAGCGTGAGAGGCAACACACGGTAACGCGTAGTGACAGCGACGAGAGGTTTTATGAGAGCACTAAACTATGCATCATCGGTAGTGAATCTATTTTCACCTTCGTGGTTTGAGCGATGATAGTCCCTACGAGCTGTTTCGTGAATGGAGCCTCCTGCGTAAAACGCAACGCAGACTGAATGTTTTCCCACCCCATTAAAAGAGAGACGAGAAAAAGGGCAAGATGACAAGTCAAGCCGCAGCCATCCGCCACGTAAGTTGGGGGTGAGGGGAAATTTCGCCTCCGTTTTCAATTATGGAAGCAAGTTCATAAATTCGTTCGGGTTTGTTCCCAAAATGGGCGCAGTTTTTTCTGGTTTCACTTAAAAATCTTTTCATCAAGTACCTTCTGTCTTTTTCACTTCTTTTTTCTTTTCAAAAGAAAACTTCCTATGCTGTCAAGAACAGACGTAGAAAGTTCCCCAAACTCCTCGGTAGCCTAACTGCTTCGCTCAGTTACCTCCCTTGGCATCCCACGTGGTTGCTGCTGCTGCGCAGAATCAGTGAGACGCGGTGCATTGTGGGCCCTTGACGTCAGAAACTGTTTTTCACGTCACGATTTTTCCCGGCAGCCATTTCAGTCTCCTGGCATAACGGATGTGCCTTTTTCCCCCCAATGCGTCATTAAGCATGGTTTCCTCAGGCTTCCGTACTTCCTTTGATGACGAGCTTGTCGACTGACGAAAAGGGGAAAAAAAAGGTAGCAAGAAAAAAGCGGTGGAGTGTACGGCGTGTCAGGGATCCTGGCACTGACGCCATTCTGGTTGGATACCACAAGGAAACTTACAGAACATTTGTTTAACAGAACTTTCTACCTTTGATGTGTTTGCTTCACAGCAGTGGGGTCGTGACAGATACAGTGGGAGTTTTTAGACGACAGTTTTCGTTTCAAAAATATGGGCATAAGATACATGCAAAGACCACGCATTATTCTTCTTCTTCATCATCAACATCATCATCATCATCATCATCATCATCATCATCATCATCATCATCATCATCATCATCATCATCATCATCATCATCATCATCATCATCAACATCATCATCATCATCATCATCATCATCATCATCATCATCATCATCAACATCATCATCATTGTATCGGGGGTGATATTTTGGAGGTGTCTCACCTGGATGCTGGCAGTGTGTCGGGCGGACCTGCCGTGGGGCGTGAGAGTGAGGTTTTGGTGTTGAGATTTTGCAATCTGCACGGATTTTTTTACGGGCCGGCGATCCGCACGATGTATATTTTATTGCGTGCGAGGTGAGTAGGGGCTCGCTACATTGGATTTCCCTGGCTGCAGAGCGGTGTTCGCTCTCAGGTGAAATATGGTGAGCGGAGATTAAGGAGAACTGTTTTAATGAGGTGTTGATATATTTTGGAGTGTACAGACAGAGGGCAGAGACGGGCAGAAAGAGGCAGACGAGCAGAAGGACGGAGAGACAGAGGGAGACAGAGAGAGAGAGAGAGAGAGAACGAACCAAGGTGGAGGAAGGCAACATGGAGACTCAATGTGGCGGAAAGGCAACTAGAAGACTCCAGGAGGAGGAAGGCCAACATTGAGACTCACGGTGGAGGAAGGTAACATAGAGACTCCAAGGTGGAGGGATGGCAACATGGGGGGGTCCAGGTGGAGGAAGGCAACATTCAGACCTCCACGGGAGAGGAAGGTGACCTAGAGACTCAATGTGGAGGGAGGGCAACATAGAGACTCAAGGTGGAGGAAGGCAACACAGAGACTCAAAGTGGAGGCAACATAGAGACTCACGGTGGAGGAGGCAACATGAGATCAGGTGGAGGAAGGCACATAGAGACTCAAGGTGGAGGAAGGCAACATAGAGACTCACGGTGGAGGAAGGCAACATAGAAAACTCAAGGTGGAGGAAGGCAACATAGAGGACCTCAAGGTGGAGGAAGGCAACATAGAGAACTCAAGGTGGAGGAAGGCAAGCATAGACACTCAAGGTGGAGGAAGGCCAACATAGAGAGCTCAAGGTGGAGGAAGCAACA
>JAWQFJ010016764.1:0-21299 GCA_034096865.1 Theodoxus fluviatilis | reverse complement strand
CGTATTAGACGTACTTGGGACGTACTTGCAACGCATGGACAACGTTCTCGATAACGTATACTAACGTATACTAACGTACGTTCAGCGTGTTACAGCGTACGCGTAACGTATACTAACGTACGTTCAGCGTGTTACAGCGTACGCGTAACGATCCTCTAGCGTATGCAAAGCGTGCGATGATGAGTGTATAAACGATTGCGTAACGTATGACGTGATCACACGTCATCACTATTATATAAAGACGTGGAGCATCATTCCCCTGCACAGATTCAGATGCAAAAATGCCACGAAAATCCTGCAAACGCGCACCGGCCATCCAGCTTCCTGGGCAAGACGTGATAGCCCCAAGTAAGAGCAAGATCAAGAGGGCTAAGAAGACCCCAAGCCATCTAGATCCAGCAGAGGAAGATTCCATGCTGGACTTCTTACAGGCCAAACCTTCCCTATTCTTGGGCGGTCCACTTCCGCACAAGCTACCTACACGAGGACAGTGTCCGAGTTGTACCAGTCTCCTCCCTACACGTGGAGTCACAATCCACCACCTTCGTCAGTCTGGGGATCACAGAGTCCCAGTTACATGAACCAGTACCAGCAATCTCAGAACCAGGACATTGAGTCTTCTCATCCTCAGACCACACAGGAATCAAGCTCCAACCTTGCATCCACGGCTCTATCGTCCGCAAACTTGGTCCTGGATTCCAGCAGTCTGTCTAACCTTTCGGGGTTATCAGCATTAGACATGTCTATGTCGGCAGTCATTTCTGGCGAGTTGAAAACACCAGAGATGGAATAGGTAAAATCTTCATTGTACTGTTCAGAGACAGGCTTCGTTGATCATCGTTCCATGCTGCTAATTTCTATGACAGTTGTTATTTTGAAGAGGCAGTTTCGTGTTTTGTTGAATTGTTTACATTCCTAAACAAGACCATGTTTAAAGTTTCCAATTTTCAATTTGAAGAATTTGTATTTGTGTTTCCTGTACTCATAATGATTATGACCACCGTTTCTTGTTCAAACTTCAGGTGCTAAACTGTAGAAATACGTGTTAACTTTCTGTTTCTATACCATTGTTGTGGTCAGGTGAACATGACCATCATTTATAATTTGCACCGAGTAATAGTATTAAAAACATTTCCTGTTTGTTCTCTCTCTCTCTCTCTCTCTCTCTCTCTCTCTCTCTCTCTCTCTCTCTCTCTCTCTCTCTCTCTCTCGTATCTGTTCATGGCTGCAAACATCTGAAAGCACGTGACTCTGTCTCATTCATTGGAAACCAAAATGTCACTTTGTTACTTACGTGCACACAATCTTGTGATTCTAATCGAAAAAAAAGATCATTCAACAAACTGAATACAATCTTTCTCAATGTCTATACTTCAATGGCCGCTATTATTATCAAATGAACTAGTGTTGCGCTATCCTAGATATAAAATGACAAGGTTGTGTGCACGGGGGTACAAAGTGACATTTTGATCTCCACGTTATGAGACATAATTGTCTCTTACCAAATATAAAATAAGTTTTAGCTATTAAAAACAAGACAATCAACTCATAGGTTCATCTTTAATTGAAATCAAAACAATCAATTTACAACAAAGTTGTGTTGTGTTTTTTATTACATTGAAACCTTCAACTCACAAACAATTGGAATAACGACAAATGCTTTTTGCACAAAACAATTTTCAACACAAATGTTTACAGATGAAATCTAATAACAATAAAGAAAACAAAAAAAATCAAGCATTCACATTACTTGGCGTACAAGCATTCACTGCAAAAAAAAAATCGAGATTCGAGAACAATGTCAATCAGTCCCTCAGACTGTCACTAGAACAAAGAACAGTCAAAGATCAAGTTGTCCCTCATTGAATGACAAGTAGCACCTAGATCATTCTATTTTGCCACGGTACTGATCCAGCTTCGGAGCTCACCCAGTGTTTGAGAAGATTTCCCTGTTTTTTTCCCGTCCCTTGATGCAGTGTTGCCGCCAAAAGCCGTCAGGGTGCCCTCCATTTGACGGCCTGCTCGCCATGCTCCAGGAACCAAGTTGCGGCGTTCATTCTCTGGCCAGTCAAGATGTTGGTTCTGTAGTCCCGTATACCTGGAATTCAAAATTGAACAGATTTAAGAAATAGCAAATAATAGACACATAATGCACGCTAACAAGCCTATTAGCATACACTCGTATCAGCATCTGTTATATAATATAAAAACTCGATCGCAGTACAATTAAAACCAAAGTCAATTTAATGACACAAATCAGCGCTCACGCCTTCAACCTACCCCCACCGACACAAAAAACAAAAACAAAAACAAACAAACAAACAACAACAACAACAATACAAATACCTAACTTGTAAATTATGTTATTAATTTACCTGATTCTCATGAGGTTGTGCAGCATCAAGCAAGCTTTCACAATAAGCTTGACAGTGGAGACGTCGTGCTGCATTGGACTCAGCAAAACCTGGAACCTATTAGCAAGGATTCCAAACGCATTTTCTACGACGCGTCTAGCGCGAGATAGACGGTAGTTGAAGATGCGTTCTTCATTGGTCAAAGCTCGGAGGCCGTAGGGTTTCATGATGGTTGGTCGAAGGCCAAACGCGTCGTCACCGATGAAGAAGTAGGGCAAGTCATGGTTGTCAAGGGGCAGTGGCTTGGGGTCAGAGAATCCCAGAGTGCCGTCTTCAGCGCATTCTTATAGCTCAGACTCATTGTAAATGCTGGTCCTGCTCCACTGACATCTGCCCAGACGAATTTGTAGTCGGCGTCCACGAGCGCCATTAGCACCACTGAGTAGAACTTCTTGTGGTTGTAGTATGTGGACGCACTATTCTCAGGGCATCGGCAGGCAACAGGTTAGCCATCTAAGGCCCCCAGTGTGTGAGGAAAATTCCATCTTTGTGAGAACGCGTCGGCTTTGGCGCGCCAGTCATCAGGGGTACATGGACAAACCATGACTTCATCCATGTATTCGTCAATGATTGCTTGACAGACTGCTCTGACCACTAGAGACTGGGTGTTGTGAGGCAATCTCCATGCGAACTTCATCGAAGCATACTTGTTCCTTGAGGCAAGATGACGCAAAGTCAGGGCCAGCTTCAAACCAGGCTCAAGCATATCATCCCTAGTGTTCTGCTTGGTGATCCTTGGACCTACTCTGTTTAACAGCTCGTCAAACATTGCTGGGGTCATGCGCAAAAAATTTACAAATGATGCTTGATCCTCACTACGGAGTTAAACCATAAGCTGGTAAAACAAACCAAATTGTGGTCTCCTCGCGATCCACGGCCGCACCCAGTACATTCTCTGTCTTCTTTTCTTTTTTCTGTTTGCATAGAACACGTACAACGCCAACTCGATTAGAGTTTGCTGGTGTGTGAGGACAGCCAGCTGGTATTCTCGATTTGCTAGATTGGACATCTTCCCACCAATACTGAGACAAGCACTTGTGATTACACACATTTTATCCCATCTCAACATACGCTATAAATCGGTAGCTGTGCGTTAGACGCAAGTTGTGTGGTCGTCCAGCATACGTCAAATACGTTAAAAGAACGTTTCTCGTACGTTAGCATACGCTACTAAACAGCCAACGTACAGCCAACGTACTGCAACTTATGACTAACGTTCACGCAACGTGTGTGGACGACCCTTTAACGTACCTAAAACGTACAGCCAGCGTACGCGTAACGTATGAGCCATACGTTGTCAACACGTTGCGCGTTGAACATGTTCAAAACTTTTTTACGACCTCGGCGTACGACGTCGTTTGGCGACGCATGTCAGCGTACATCAGCGTACTCTGACGAACTCTTGACGTATACAGGACGTGCCCATAACGTATACAACGTACTCCAGCGTATGTTTTATACGTTGACACACGCTGGCAAATTTCATGCTTTGTGACAGGGCCATGACGTACATGAGTAAGACGGTGACTAAATCCAGTGCTAACCCGGGAGCTGATTGGTTGTCTAAAATAGTTGCGCGTCACTCACCTGTTTAACACAGCAAAGACATCTTCCTATAGCTCAGTTGTAAACACTTTTTCTTTTTCCTCACTGTTTTTGCAGATAAGCTGTTGGGGAATTCGGCGCCGCGGAAATGTTGGACGCAAAAGTTCTTCACTCTCACCGTTTGCAAGATAATTTTTTTAATAGTGAAACTATCTCAGGCTGTTTCAGAAATAGTGTCTTATTTCAAAGCGCAGGGATACAGTGGGTCCTATTTATAGTTAGCCAATCTAAAGAATACCAGGCGAAATTAGTAATGTCTCGCTACCAGTCAGCGCCAGTAGGTACGTTTTAAGCGGTTTTATTTCCTTTGTATATCAACAAAGGCCGAAAATTCCTATAAGGCCTTAAATAAGACAATTTTGCGACGTCAGCTTTGGGCATGAACTTTTTCACATCTTCATATTTCACACACACATGCTCTCTCTGTCTCTATCTGTCTCTGTGTCTGTCTCTCTGTGTCTTTCTCTCTGTCTCTGTCTCTGTTTCTCTCTCTGTCTCTCTTGTGTCTCTCTTTCTGAGTGTCTCTGCCTCTCTATCTCTTTCTGTCCCTCTGTCTCTGTCTGTCTCTCTCTCTGTTTCTGTCTCTGTTACTCTCTCTCTCACCCTCTCTCTCTCTCTCTCTCTCTCTCTCTCTCTCTCTCTCTCTCTCTGTCTCTTCATGATGTCCTCTACAATTCTGACCCTGACTTGGCCCTTCATTTCTTTTAGGACCTATTTCTCCAAACTGTAGAAAGACATTCTCCTATGAAACGGAAGAGAGTCAAGAATTTTAACCTTGGCTTACCAACGAAATCATGCAGGCTATGAAAACGAGAGATAGACTTAAAAAAATGATATCCCGGCTTACAAGAAGCAAAGTAACCGTGTCAAGACTCTAGTTCGAAATGCAAAAAAACAACTTATTTTCAAAAGCTAATTGAAAACGGCAATGACACATCAACGTTATGGCGCGGAATTATTATCTTCATACGAACTTCCAAAACAGTCTGCAACATGCCTCCATCTATTAATGCTGAACAATTCAACGAACACTTCACGACAATAGCTGCCAAATCCATGCAAAATCGACCAAACACACTCCCGGTTTATCATGGGATATTGTTCAAGGTTTTTAGGATTTTTGTAATGAAAGACTTCCTCATGATGCTGCATTCCATATCCCTACTGTCACCTCACATGAGGTGATGCAATCCATCTTTCAACTTTCAAGCAAACGATCCACGGACCTTGATGGCACCAGTTCTCATGTACTAAAAATTTCGCTCCCCGCCAGACTGCCTTCATTGACACACATTTATAACTTGTGCATAAGAAACAGTATCTTCCCGTCTCGTCTTCAGCAGGCCAAGGTTATTCCACTGCCTAAATCTAAGACTGCTTCAGTACCCGATGATTACCGTCCCATCTCAATTTTGCCACTTATCTCCAAACCACTAGAAAGACACGTTCACAAACATCTTTTCTCGTATCTTGACCAATTTGACTTATTATATCAATTGCAATCCGGCTTTCGCTTCCATCACTCCTGCCAAACTGCTTTATCCTTCCTGGTGAACGACTGGCTATCAGCCATAAACAACTGCGAACTGTCTGGTACCATTTTCTTGGACCTGAAAAAGGCATTTGACCTAGTTGACTACGAAATTCTCCTTGATAAACTCTCGATGTACTTTAAAAATCCAACATCAGTCTCCTTCTTCCGATTGTACGTGACGCATAGAAGCCAATGTGTCTATGTCAACGGGTCGTATTCCTCGAGACGATTCATAAAGTCAGGGGTTCCACAAGGCTCAAGTTTAGGTCCATTGCTCTTCAGCTTGTATATCAATGATCTATCATTGAGTATATCAAATGAAAGTATCAAATGCATTATGTTTGCAGATGACACCGTTATAAGCGTAAGCGACAGAAGCATAAATTTCATCCAATGCACCCTGAACGTTACCCTTGATGATTTACAAAAATGGTGTTCATCAAATAGAATGGTCACAAACCTCACAAAAACCAAGTGCATGATCCTAACTACAAGACAAAAACGTCAACGACAACCCCTAACCATCAACCTTATGCTAGAAAAGGAAATCATTCAGCAAATTTCTGAACACAGAGTGCTAGGCATAATTGTTAATGAACAATTAACTTGGGAACAACATGTCAATTCCTTATGCAAAACTGTTGCTGAGAACATTTTCCTGCTCTCCAGATTGAGGCATTTTGTCACCACCAATGCGTGCGCATTGTTTTTTCACGCACACATAAATTCCCATATTAATTTTGCATCTGTTGTATGGGATGGCTCTATGGAAGTGCACTTGAACAAGATTAAATCACTGTACAGACGAGCTGCCAAGCTTATCATTTCCGACTCAACATTGTCTACGGATGAAAAGATAACACATCTTGGCTTACTACCCTTCCAAAAACATCTCGACCTCAATAAATGCATCCTAATGCACAAAATTGCTCATTCACGAGCACCGAAGTATCTTACTGATCTCTTCATTCGTCCCCAAACAAGCCATTCGCTATCTCGCAACAATTTCATTCTACCACTACCTAGAGTAGACATTTTCAAAGACAGTATTACATATACAGGTGTTATGATATGGAATACACTCCCATTGCACCTAAGGAACAATACTTCCATGAAGTCTTTTAAAGCATCCATACTTGATTATCTATTCAGATGATCTCACTGCTGTCGCCTGTACACATGACACGTATTTGCTTGAACTTGAAGACTCACTGAGCTGACAGTTGTCAAAGGCATCTACTAAAATCTTTGTCACTGTTGATCATATTCTTCATATACCTTATCAATTGTTGTACATAGTTTAGCTACTGTGTATTTTTTGGTCATAATTATTCATGTTTTCATTTCTTAATGAGCAAGGACAATTTGTAAGATAGGCAGAAGTGCCTAAAATATCATCCTTGATAAATAAAGAATCAATCAATCAGTCTCTGTCTCTGTCTCTGTCTCTGTCTCTGTCTCTGTCTGTCTGTCTCTCTCTCTCTCTCTCTCTCTCTCTCTCTCTTTCTCTCTCTCTCTCTCTCACTATCTCTCTTGCGACGTAGCTTTCAACAGTGTTGGACGTGTGTGCCGGAGCTCCGCCTTTCTGCTACTAGACTGTGTTGTTGTGGTGCTTTCGGGAAAATTTACAACGCCAACCGCTGAGAATGTGAAAGACACGAACTCTGAGTAAGTTTTGAAAGTCCATCTTAACTTTTTTTCTACATTATTCACAGTTTTCTTGGAGGAAATATATTGTTGCTCACGTTGTGAACTGTGCTCACCCCCTGCACCCGCCATGGGGACGGACGTAGAGACGTACAGAGCTCCTATCGGACTGTTCTGTGCTCCGTCCCAGCCGCGGCGTCACCGTGTCAGCGACCATGAACGAGAAGGCAAGTTTACACTTCATGTTGATGCAACCGTCAGTGCATTGTTTTGTGTTTTCCTGCTTGGCGACGTGATTTGTAGTGTTGAGAAAACGATCTTGATTCGGCTTCAACAAGCTCGCCCAAATCGAGCTACTATGGGAGCAGCCAGAGTATGCCTACTCGGTAGCCTGTAGGGGAGACCGGGGCAGGCTGGGTCATGGGGCACGTTAGGTCAGCAAGAATATCTCAGCTATTTGTTAAATTTTCGGTATTTTTGCACCCGATCCTTCTTATAGACCCGCTTACGCACCTGCTATGCTAATTTGTCAAGTTCCAGATGGTCCTTGTTTATCAGGAGAAGGGTGCGAGGGCCATTTCGAGACTTTTTCGAGATTTTTATTCTTTCTCTATAAGCTGATTACTTTGAGTTGTGTCCGAATCTGACCAAAACGCTTAGTGATATGGATACGTCGATCATTTTACTCACTTCTAAGCCTAAAAGCTTAAAGTTTAAATGTGCATGTGAACAGGAAATGCGTTTCTACGACATCAGCCCTAGGTGAGGCAGGTTGCATGGGTCGGGGTTCGTTGGGCCATGACTCAAGCTGCCCCTTAGAGACCCAACCTGCCCCTGCAGCAAAAAACGAAACAAACACGTGTATGAAAAAAGGCTAAAAAATATATAAAAAATCAACAGGAAACCGCCTTCTCACCCCTCCCCACAAACACTTACACACAACAATTTCCAAACATTTAATGGATGATCCTGTGGCAATGGTTAACAAAACTGACTTCAAAAAACAACAAAACAATCCAGATCAGGGAGGAGGTGGGTGGTGGGTGGGGAGACTGAGAGTAAAGTAAAAACATCAAAATTAAACAGTGGATAGTTTTTCTCTCTATCTACCCGTAATTTTAGACCCTATGAAAAGTAGATCTATCAAATATTAACTTTCTGGTATTTTTGCACCTGGTTCGGTTTTTATTTTAGACGCGCATGCGCACTTGCTACGCTTGGTCAAACAACTAAACCTAGCAATGACATCATACAATAAGAACTGCTTTACACATTTTCCTACCAAAATACATGTGACCTTGACCCAAGGTCAAGGTTATCCAAGGTCATGCAACACAAAGCTGTTAATTCAAGACATAGGAAGCACAATGGTGCTTATTGGCACTTTCTACCATGAGATATGGTCACTTTTAGTGGTTCACTACCCCATTTTGGTCATATTTCATAAGGGTCCAAGTGACCTTGACCTTGATGATATGTGACCAAATGTGTCTGATGATGAAAGTACAACATGTGCCCCACATAATTATTAAGTTTGAAACAGTTATCTTTCATAGTTCAGGGTCAAGGTCACTTCAAAATATGTTTACAATCCAACTTTAAAGAGCTCCTGTGACCTTGACCTTGAAGCAAGGTCAATCAAACTGGTATCAAAAGATAGGGATTACTTTGCCCTATACCATATATAGGTGAGGTATCCAATCTAAAAAACTTCAGAGAAAATTGAGAAAATGTGAAAAATGACTGTTTTTAGAAAACATTTATGGCCTCTGCGACCTTGACCTTGAAGCAAGGTTAAGTCACTGTGTATGTTTTGTGAGGCCTTGTCATCATACACCATCACGCCACATTTGGCATTGATAGACTTAATAGTCTCCGAGAAAAATCCAACGTTAAAGTTTTTTTACGGACGCCCGGACGCCGGGACGGACGAAACGGGTGAGTACATAGACTCACTTTTGCTTCGCATGTGAGTCAAAAAGCAATACGGCACAACACGCACACACCTAAGCCTTCATTAATGGTACCTAGATGTAAGAATGCACACCCTACATGGATGAAAAAAATTATTGTGCAACACGTGACTCAACCTACCCCAGATAGTAACTATCTGATTCACCACTTGTATTTGAAACCAAATTAAAAAACAACCAATGCACGTATCTTAATGAAACACGTCTCGCTGAACAGAGGATGGACTTTTGTTTCATTGGAGCCTCAGTTTTAAAGTCTCATGATTTATACAAAAACTGTAACAAGTTATAAAAAAGTGGTATTACATTTGGGTCTTTTCTCAAAATTTTGGTGACTCACTTCTACACTCAGCTGCTCAGCACTCAATTAAGACAATCAAAACGTTAAAGTGATTTTTAAAGAACAATGAATGCTCTTTCTGAGCATTGGCAATTTGGGAATTGTAGGATGACTTTGTGCATGTGTTCAGCTTTTCTGTTCCTAGTGACTCAACCTATCCCACAAATGACTCGACTTACCCCGGCATGGGGCAGGTTGAGTCAAAGTTGGGTAGCCCTCTTATATTGTTCGTAGTGAAGAAACCAACATACATTTTCAACTTTTTTCCATTGGTTTAGGTAAAGGAATGATTGCAGAATAGTTTAAACCTTCTATTATGTCATACTTGTTAAATTGGCGAAGTAAGACCAGTTTTTCATTTTGGTGACTCAGCCTTCCCCGGTCTTCCCTACCTGTGCTTGTTGATCGCGTATGTTGTAAATCCGAGTGAATTCCCGACTGCTTGCTTTGACTTTTCCCAGCGAACTCGTCTTAAGGCCTTCACACACGAGGCAACCAAAGACTCTTGCCAAGTTGCTTGCGGCTGGTTGCTTGCCAGCGTGGCAGGCAATGCTGGAGACTGAGCTCGCACACGCTTCCACGGTGACCTTTCACTTCTAGCCACGTTCTATTTATGGAAGCGTATTAATTCCCGCGCTTGCACTCATACTCTGCATCTCTCCCCCGAAGGCTTGCCCTAGCATGACTGAAACTTCGAGTGACGATGGCGACAGTACTTCGTCATATAATGATGATGTTGCAGCTGCTGCTTCAATACTTAAATTATCGAGCAAAGTAAAGAGATAGAAAGATCGTGTTGGTCTCGTGAATGGTTGACAAAACGACCAAGGCATGGTGCCTACTCGTGTCTGCTATAAGAGCTCCTCAACGAGGATCCCAAGGCAACAAGAACTTTCCTTCGAATGAGCCATGAACATTTTCAGGCAGTGTTGCAGCTGGTTGGGCCTCACATAGACAAACAAGATACTGTGATGAGGGAGGCAATCAAGCCAGGTGAAAGACTTGCAATTACTCTTCGATACCTTGGTTCTGGTAAATGCATATTAATCATGATTAGAACTGATTTAAATTCATTTTAACTCTGTGCATGCGTGCGTGCGCGCTTGCTTGCGTGCGTACATATATGCATGTATGTATGGATGTATATAGAGATGAGATGAAATAATCTCATGTTCATCTGTAGCACAGCATTGTGATTTAATAGAGACTGTACATCCATTATATGGTGTGTGTGTGTGTGTGAGTGTGTGTGTGTGTGTGCGCGCGCGTGCGTGCGTTCGTGCGTGCACATGTATTTATGTGTGAGCAGGTATGAGAATGTGTGTATGTGTGTGCACAACTATGTTGGTATGAACACATTTAAACAAACTACTACTTGCTCAGAAGATGTAGTTTGTTTAAATGTGTTCATCTTCTTTCTCAAGAGATAAAATATTCTCATGTAATCTATCATACAGCAATGTGATTAAATATATACTGTGCTGCTCTTCAGCGCTGTGCACAAGATCTTTAAGCTCCTAAAGAGATGGGTCTTTACTATTTTAGTCCTCTTTTGAAGCTGGAGAGAAACTGAGCTGCTTTCAAAGGCTCTGGGAGAGAGTTCTATAGTTACTATATTGCATTACCATCATATTTTTATTTAGGTGTTTCGGAGGAAAGACATTTAGTGATTGCTTATGTACTTCATTTCTTTATTATCAGGCAACACCTTCACAGACCTGAAATATTTATTCCGGGTCTCTGACAATACCATCCGATTCATTGTATTGGAGACCTGCAAGTACAATGCCATCTACGACAACCTGAGGAATGAGTATTTGAAGGTGAGAGTACACACAATGCATGCAGTTTTTTAATTCTATTCTCATAAAGTTCACTATTGGCTTCAGTGCACAGATACCAATTTGAATCTTTGAACAAGCAAATGACTCACTGCATGCTTCTTTTCTTGCTTTACTTATACGCTGGGTGATGCACTGGCAGATTGTTCAGAACAACAGTTTATTTGTGAAAGGCCATTTGGTATGTACAAGACAAACTAATATGGATTAATTCATGGTCACAGTAGGTGTAACTTTAGTGTCAGAGTCAGTCTTGTTTCTTCTCCGTTTTAGTGCTTTGTAAATACTCAAATACCCTCGTAAAGCCATTTTTGTGTTTCTTCATGGAACTTCCTTTCCTAAATACTACTATATTAGTTTTCTGCAAATTCACTGTTAGGCCTAGTTTTCTAGGTCCATGTTCTATGGTATTTGGCAAATTGCTCATTATATTTTGAGTAGATGTAGCAATTAGTCTTTTTATGCTTTTAGCAATTATGTTAAGTAGTCTCTATTAAACATCAAAATGAAGAGAGAGAAAATCTAGCACTGATGCAGCCCAATATTTTAGAAACTTGTATAAATACCTAGTAACAACCAAAACATAGTAGGGCAAGGATGTTTAATTGCATGACTATGCATCCTCATATGATTCAACAACACTTAAAATGGTAAGAAAAAGTCATACAGCATGCCAACAATGATAACATGATAAATCAGTACATGTTTATTCATACTGCTTTGTTGGCTCCGATATATCCTCCACAACGCTGGTCAAGAGTGAAGAAAAATCAATTGAACAAAATCCCCCACCCTTTGTTCATTAATATGGCTACAAGTTCATCAGCATTTAAACTTGAGATACAAAAAGGAATTTACGACACCCACGTACAAAATAATATTCACGTCCAAGCTAACTTTTCTTCTGTCGACGTCCTTAACTTGTCGACTTATTTTTTTTCAGGGATGAGCATAAAGTTCCCACACGCTGACACGGTTCTTTGGACCATAATGCGATAGCAATGTAGCTATGCAGTTGATGTTCAGATATCGGGTGATTTGGATCTGTCGCGCCCGTCGGACTGTATGCAGTTTAAAGTAACCTGTTTGATTCTTTGTTCGCATTTTCCGCTCAATGGCACGTTACGAGGGTCATTAAGAAAATATTCGGCCTCTCTTCAAGAAAGCACACAGATTTTTGTTACTGTTCAACATATGTGAAGTCGCCTCTGACTTTGCTTTGCTCGGCGATGTTCGAGTGTTGTTATCCCTTTGCGTAATAAAGGTAGTGTCTTAGGCCTCTCCATTCTAGTCAACTAGAGATTTCGCCTACCGGCAAAAGTACTACTGACTCAGGTTTACAGAATGAGGCCTCTCAACACACCTCAACAGCACGAACGACGTCATCATCACCTCCAAACGACGTCGTCATCACCTCCAAAACGGCGCCCACGAAGGTGGGATTAGATTTTGAGAAAGAGGAAGAAGTCAGGCGGAGCCAGGTCAGGTGACCACGGGGCGCGGGCTTAGTGGGTTAGAGCCTTGTCCTGCAGCAAAAGGACCCCAGCTCGGAGCTTTCCTCGACGTTTCCGTAGATGGCTTCTTTTAACCAGCGCACTTCCGACGCGGACCTAATCGTTTCCTGTGATGGTTTGACTCATTTGGAGGTAGGCAGTCATTTGGATTTTGTAGGACTTTGTACGTAACGACAAGCAAGGACAACAAGCGAGCATCCGTAGCGAATATAGGACGTTAACGGGTTAGGGTTAGGGTACGAAACGTCTAGGGTCCGAAACGTCCGGGGTACGAAACGACCCGCACCCGTAGTCCGTAGCGAGAACGACGACGACGACAACTACAATGCATAGATGAATGGATGAATGAATTTTAAGGCCGATTAGCCTTTGTAGGCTATGCACAGTCATTGAGCATGAACATTACAAGAGCTGGTCAGAGAAAGATCATGTCAAGTCTCCGTTTCTCTGAGTATTCAAATCTGACGAACCGCGTTGGGAGACACGGTGGGTCTATTCTTACTGCTTACCCACAGGGGCACGATGCCAATAACGACGGCGATAATGACGACGACGAATATGATAATAACAATGACAACGACGTCGATGATGAGAACGACGACGACGATGATGATGGTGACGATGATGATGATGATGATGATGATGATGATGATGATGATGATGATGATGATGATGATGATGATGATGACGATGATGATGACGATGATGATGATGATGATGATGATACTCCGCTGATTCTTTCTGGAGAATTTCACGCATGGCATCCACCCAACGGCATTAGCACAATGTGAACGGCGTCAGTGGCTGTCAAGGATTGTTTCCCCAGTGCAAGATATGGACGTTGAACACCTTGGTCGACATAACTGTTTGAAATGTATACTTTGTAGTTACTACACTAAACTGGAGACCAATCAACTGCATGAAAGGATAATACAAACACATAACTAGATGAAAATGACGACTGCTCTCTCTCTCTCTCTCTCTCTCTCTCTCTCTGTCGCGAGACGCGACTTATGAGTGGGGATGTAAAGAAATTGTCAGTGCGTGAGATTGCATTGAATACTACGTACTCGGAACCGTATTGCCGCATAGCTAAAGATAGGTTCGTACGGCGGGAAAAAAAGTCACCTCGAGGGGTTACGTTTGGGGGTCGGGGGGGTATTGGAATGTACGCGGGGTCCACCCTCGGCCAAACACGGATCTGAGGGCGCGAAATTAACGGGCCGTGATTGGAAGATGATCACGTGACGTAGTTATCGTCAAGTCTGGCAGAGCATTTCTGATCAGACTTATTCATCGTTTGGATGAGAACGGTTGGGCGAGCGATTGGCGCTGCCGACTGGAGCCACATGGGTGGCGAGCAAAGTCGTTTCGCTTTGCTGAGAAATCTCGTCGTTGGGGGCCTGCGGTGGGTCAGCCACGAGAGTGGAAAGTTAGCCTTTGGTTGAGACTGTGAGGAAAATTTGCTTCTTGGGAGGAACCACGGCCTGGCGGTTTGAGGTATGTGCTATGCGCGACAATTCTTTGCCTTTGGGGAGATGACCGTTAATAAGGAAGAAGGTCGAACTCGGGAATGAGTGAATTGTGTCTTAGAATTGAACTAAATCTTTGGGGAGAGTTTGGGGGAACGCCTATCTCCATGAGTCGTGAAATTGTAATTCAATTCGTGAGCAGGGAAATGGTTTAAATCAACTTATTCGCTTGGCACGGGAAAGTTTCAACTAAGCTTTCTGGCGAAAGTGCATCGCTTCTTGTTGAATTAAAATTCTGGTTTTGTTTTCCAGGCTATGCATTCAGCAATTCTGCATTCTGTATCCGTTCTGCATCACCTGCCTCCTGTTAGAGTTAGTGAAGACTGTCAGCGTAACCAACACGCGCCCAGCGTCGGTCCATGAGCGATACTTCGGGAGCACGTGGTGTGCTCTATCCTCAACGGTGGTGGAGTCTCAGGCGCAAGTACTCTTTCCTAGTAGCTCTGGGAGCTACGAACTTCGTCTTTACCTAGCTGTGTGCTAATTCTGTGGTTTAGCGAAGACGCTGAGAAATCAGCGGGATAGTCCACACGGGTGGGCTTACTGCCAGAGAAAAGGGGGGCAGTGAGAAGGACTGTGTAGCGGTCGCTTCTGTAGTTGGATAACTACGAACTTCGTCTATGACTAGCTGTAGGCTATTGAGAGTCTAACGAAGACGCCGACGGATTAGCGTGGAAGTCCACATGGTGTGGCTTAACTGTCAGAGTAAAGGGACAGTGTAAGAGTAGGACGGTCGAACGCTAGCGTCTATTCACTCGCACGAGGTGGTGTAGTGCGCAGCTGATGGTTGTAGTGACATGCAACGAGAACGGTGCGAGAAATAACTTGATTCTTACGTAGGATGGAATTAATCGCACATGTGCTGACAGACCGGGGGGATTCCTACTGTATCAGAACTGACTTTCTGATGTCACTGACTGTTGGTGAGCTTGGTGCTCTTGGTCGGTGAAACCTCGGGACGGGAGAGAGGCATCGGTCGCCTGCCCATGGCCACGACGTAGAGACGCCAGGGGCGTTCTCCTTTCTTTGGTACTACCTGCAGCCTTCTACGAGGAACTGTTTCTTCTGGGACTTGTCTGAGCGCGGTGCTCGGGACAGTGTACTTTCAACGGATTGAAAGGGGAAGGGGGTAGGGGTCGTGTGCAAATTTTTATGAGGTTGGCTTGGCTTGGTTTGGCTTGGTTGGGTTGGGCTGTGCTATGAGAGTATTAGCGTGTTCTGGATCTCGAGTTTTCCGAACTTTAAAAGGGTAAGGAGAAACCTTTTTGTCTTTCTCTGCTTTGTTTATCGACGTCTGTTTATTGCTCACGGGAGTTTGAACAGGACTGTTGTGCGAGAAAGAGTGTGAACACGTGTGGGTTCACGCGTGCCTGAATATCACTCTGTTGTCTGACTTGCGTGGCTTTGGGCGGAAGTGGGTCGGCCAGGGGAAGGGGGTTGGGCCAGCGGGGATCTAACTCATTAATATTCATGGAAAGTGTTGTTGTGGCTTGGTTGAGAGTAACTTGGCCAGAGGGATCGTGTAGAAGGACGGGGAAATCTTTCTGTGGGGATTGATGTTTCCTGATGTTCTGGGTTTGGGGAAGTTTATTGGGTTTAATTTAACTTTGAATTGTTAAATGTTTTAGTAGAGAAATATAGCAACTTCTTTCAGGTCGGAGTGTGTTTGTGACTTCTTTGGTACAGAAGTGTGGAATCGTATTTCTCTGTTGCGAGAATCTTTTCGTTCTGCTTGTGAGCGTTAGAACGAGTGGTTGGAAGCGGGTTTTGCCTGAAACTGATTTTTTAAAATAAATTCCAGTTTCTGGTGTTTTTGTGACGGAGTGAAGAGAAGTGGAGTTTTTCTTGTATCACCTTGCCAGTAGTTCTCGTTACCGGTAACGCAGACACTGTTTTCTTTGTGTATGGGTTTTTCATGTTTGGTATTGTTTCACATTGCTGATAGTGTGAACTGTTGTTGTTGATTTTTGCTTGTTTTCAGCAGCGGAAGTGCCACCATCTTGTTTCCGCTGTTGACATTTGTTTTGGTTTCTTTTCTTGTGTCATCCCTTTGATCGCTTGCTTGTTTCCTCTTCCGTGGCCCAGTGCTGCAAAGAGGACTTGTTTGTTGATTAAACTTGACTAGTTTATTTTATCCCGATTCAGTGGTCATTTATTCATTTGTTGTTGACATTGCTGGACGTTGTGGTGTTCCCCAGAGGAGTGGTGGTTGAGTTTAGGTGTAAACTCTGTTGTCTAAAGGTCTCTCCCCTCTAGGACGACTACGTCGTTCCTCGAGGAAGAACCTATATACCACTAGCCAGTTAGATAACAACGCGACACACACTCTCTCTCTCTCTCTCTCTCTCTCTCTCTCTCTCTCTCTCTCTCTCTCTCTCTCACACACACACACACACACACACACACACACACAGATGTTTGTTTTTTCATGCAACTTATGCAAAGACTACAGGACTGTTACCGCCAGTCATGGGATGCACGTAATACTTGCAGTGAAAACTTTGAGTGGTATTTTACCTTTAAGGATATATTTGGACAAGAGAAATATTTCAGTATCCTCACCATTAAAAGGTTTAGAGAAACATTCATTCGTTTTCGATTGCGATAAATGATCTCCGAATTAAGAAACAGCACAGCCCTAACGAAAGGTGAAATCTTACTTGTCCATTTTATAATGAAGTGGAGGATGAAAAACACTTTCTGCTGGATTGTGATATGTATAGACATCTCAGAGAAAGATATCTTTCACCGCATGTACATCCAGGCTCATACAGAGACTGTAGACGTCTTTTAAAAGGAACGAAAAGTAAATTAACAAGAGGTGTTGCAATATATTTTTTCTATGCTATGAGACTACGAGAAGAGACAAATTATAGTATTGCGTAAGGATGTTATCATTACATGAAGAAAAACTGAATAAGACACGTGTTGATTGACCCTAAGTCGTTGTAGAAATTGGCAGCATCTCTCTCTATCTGGCTGCTGGAGTAATAGCTGAACGCAAAACGATGTATAGAGCCATTGAAATTTAGAAGGCACTCGAATAAATGTTATGTATTGTGATCCATTCAAATGGGCAGTCGGTCTTCGAATACAGTTCAGTTCAATTCAGTTCAATTCAGTTCAGTTCTCTCTCTCTCTCTCTCTCTCTCTCTCTCTCTCTCTCTCTCTCTCTCTTTCTTTCTTTCTCTCTCTCTCCCAACTTCTTCTCTCTCTCTCTCCCAACTTCTTCTATCTCTCTCTCCCAACTTCTCTCTCTCTCTCTCTCTCTCTCTCTCTCTCTCTCTCTCTCTCTCTCTCTCTGTCTCTCTCTCGTGATGGAAAATGGGATAGGTGTGATTGGGGGGGGGGGGGGGGAAGAGAGTTGAGAAGCTGCGTCAGCTTGTGGCATTCTGGATGGATGGGTGCTAAAAGAGGAAGAGGGCAATTTTTCTCAACGCCTGCGACGGTTGACCTTGTCAGGTTGACGCACAGTGTTATATAACCGTAGAGTGCAGGAATCAAGAGCACTTCAATATTCATGAAGACACGAGATACTGTTGTGGAAACCTTACTTGTTCACATGGCACGTCTTTGCAATGTTTGACACTCATGACATTGTTTGATCTGTCATGTGTAGGCCAGATACTCGAGAGAGGAATGAAACAAACAAACAAACAAAAAACAACAGAAGAACAACGTTATGTAAGGACATTATTCTAAGGGACTTTTGAGTCAAATGTGCAGTCTTTGCACAAGCAGGCCACACGCTTGAGCGAAGAGAGAGAAAAGGTGAAAAGCTAGATTACATAAGAAAGCAATTTATGAGCTAAACTTTCTGACTTCAAACTTTATGCAATGCTAATGTGTTAATATGGAAACGTTGTTACTCAGTCGTTTAGAAAGTTTTCAGTGGTTCAGATACAAGTAAGCAAACGTACAAACAAACTGTAATGGAGCGGCATACCGTGCACTGAATTAACATTTCACGGACTGTGATTTCTACTGTTCTGAAAGTGCAGATACAAGTTCAGGGCAAACATTTCAAAAGCAGATTTCACCTTGACTGATGAAAGTAAGGAGGGAGAAAACACGTTGTAATGTATCAGGACGGAGCATTTTGCACCTGACGCGTTTGACTGCTTGTCTGCCAAATTTACACAGCCTCAGAATCTGCCTAATGCACTGAGACAGACTGCGACTCAAAGACATTTCAACACACTGTTGGGTAAGTGATGAAGAGCATTTCGATTCGACTCCTCGCCCTTCTATAAATGCTCAGCCAATTCAATTTCAGCCCCTGATCATCCGGTCCCTGAAGTTAACATTCCACCACCGCTAAATACACATGCAGACCAGCAGTCGAGCCTGGAAATAGTTCCTCAGGAGTCCCAACATCACTCCATTCTAGTAAACTAGAGATTTTGCCTACTATCTGACTCTGGTTTACAGAATGACATCACTCAAGACGTCTGACCAACCGTCTACGCCGCTAGCTGAGTTAGGGGCTGTGTAACTCTTACTTTTTCTTTACTCACAGAAAATTATTACACCAATTCCTTGTGGGGTGGGAGTAATAATATACCACCGCGTCTCCCTACACGATTCGTGAAGCCGGTTCTTAACTGGTGTTCGCCAAGTCTTGGCAAATACTGGCCAAGTATTCGGTCAAAATTTGCCGGGTCTTGGAATATATTTGCTGAATATTGGGTCAACTGTTCCGGTTTTTAATTGGTTTTCGTCAAGACTTGGCAAATATTTGCCAAGACTTGGGATATTATCTCGACAGGTAATGCCAAGACCTGTTTGTGGAAGATACTCGCGAGATCTCCTCAGATCACAGTGGTGGGAAAAATCTGTCTCTTCGTTTACATTTACAGCCATTGCACACTTACGGTATGGGCATGGTGTCGATCGATTCCATATTGCAAATGTCCTTTTTGACTCACATGCGAAGCAAAAGTGAGTCTATGTACAGTCGAGACCGGATGTAAGAAAGTCGTCGGGACCCACTTTTTGTCTTTCATACATCCGGTCTTTACTAAATCCGGTTAACCGGATGTAAGAAAATTTTGAGGATCGACTTTCATACATCCGGCCACGCAACTTTTACTTGATAAAAGTAGTTTTTTTCTTATCATTTTTGTTTTTATTTGTTTTTTAAAAATGTTTTAATGTTTTGATACATATCCTAGTTACAAGAAAAGGTTTGTGAATAACAAGTGGCAAGTACACGTACTTACATACAAACAATCAGGACAACCGGGAGAAAGAGCAACTGTTTGTGTAAGGAACTGTTCTGATTTGCATGTACCGTGCACACTCCGCCCCCCTCTCTCTCTCTGTATATGTGTGCGCGCTTACGTGCGTCCGTCTGTTTGTGTGTGGCACAACTGTATTGGGTGTGTTCCCTCCACAACCCTTTTGCGCTTTTGAAGATGTTTTTGGTCGTGAAAGCTTTGTAAGGACCGTTGGCGTAGCAAATAAAATTTTCTGATTCTCTCTCTCTCTCTCTCTCTGTCTCTGTCTCTCTGTCTCTCTTCTCTGTCTCTCTCTCTCTCTCTCAGCTCTCTCTCTCTCTCTCTCTCTCTCTCTCTCTCTCTCTCTCACACACACACACACACACACACACACACACACTCTCTCTCTCTCTCTCCAAAACGCACATATTTATAGCACACACACGCACTGGATACAAAAAAGCGAGTTAAACTTAAAACCAGTTTAATGGATAAAAACAACAACAACCTAAAAAACAACAACTGAGTCACACCCACGACCAATGCCTCTGATTTTTATTGTACAAAAAATGCCTTCCTGGGCTATTATGGCTCTTCAGTCATGACAAATTTATAACAGGTTAAAATGACTGAATAGACAAACCAAACAGATTATTAATGGAGTGAAACATAAAATCAGTTTAATGGATAAAATCAACAACAACAACAAGATCATAAAAAACAACATAACATAATACAACAACATAAAATACAACAACACAAAAAAGAACATAAAAAGATAACAACTGATTCACATCCATGACCTTTGTCTCTGGTTATAAATGTAACAAAAATGCCTTCTGGGCTGTTATGGGTTTTTGTGACGAATTTATAACATGTTAAAAAATGACTGATGGGACAACAACAAAAAAACAGACTAACTCATTTACAGCTATAGAATCTGGATAAAAATCAGTTGATGGGGAAGTTTTCAGGGCATCCTCATTTAGACTACCTTTGTGGACACCACCCGCTCAAAATGGCCACAGACATTACGGAGGTAAATGTTCTCCTCGGACCTGTCTACCCCATTTATCGGGAAAAGGGGTGGGTGTTGCAGCCATCTCCGCGAGCAGTCGGAAGTGGTTGTGTACACCACAATGGTGGTTTGAAGGAGGGTGGCAGCAGTGAATATCTCTACATCCGACCCCCATGAACGGGGTCGGAGGGTGTTGTGAGCGAGATAATCACCTACATCTCCATCCACGTATGCAGAGAAAGCCGGGTGATTCCTGCACATGATGTTGATTATTTTTCCTCGGACAACCATGTGCTCGGCCTGGCTACCACAATAGTCAAGGCTTATGGCACGGTACAGGCAGTTCTCATCCCCTACAGTGTGGTTTAACTCCGAAGGGACCCCAAGATCTTGGGTTGGACACCGTTCGGGCAAAAACAAAGGGCACACTGGCGAACCCTCCATTCCACATTAGTGGGGTGAAAGGCTAGCGGCTGTCCCTAGTGCGCACCACAAAATTTTACTTCTCCTTCTTACCCGTCTTCTAATTTTCTTTTCTTTCCGCTACAACTGCCCCTGTCTCCGCCCTCTCTTACCCTCTCCCTCTCCTATCTTCCCAAGTTTCTCTCTCTTCCTTTCCTTTCCCATGTCCTTCCAAACTCCTTTCTCCCCCCCCCCCCCCC